>JAQZBX010095444.1:0-11905 GCA_029593785.1 Cabassous unicinctus
GATCAAACAAGGTGTCCCACATTTAGCAGAGAGTAATTCTGTTGTTGAAAGTAGAACAGAGATATTTTAGGTGCAGGATATTGCAAGGTATTGGATTTCAGATGCAGATAGCATGGATACATTTTATCAATAATCCAAGCATCTGGCTGAGACAGCATTAAGGTCACATTTTAGGAGCAATACCCACCCCAGAATAAGGTCTAGTCTACATATGCTCCAACAAAACCTAAAATCTACCTTCCATGGGGACAACGCTAGCCACCAGAACAAAGTGTATGCCCAAACAAAAGTCAACATTCCTTTCAGGAAGGCAACATAATTCCAGATAATATACCTGATAACATCCACAATTTCCTGCATGCAATAACAAATTCTAAACTTGTAAAAACATGAAATCTGTGAAACGTAATAAAAAAATAAATAAATGTGGTCAATATAACCAAATGTCAAGATGATCAAGGTGTAGGAATTAGCAGAGAAAGGACTCTAACGCAGCTATTATAAATATATTAAGGACATATAGGAAAACATGTTTTTGGTAGCTTTATAATTAAAAAATGAAGAATACCAGTGGAAACAATGGAAAAGGACTACAGAAAAATTCAAAAATTGAACAAAGCCAATATATGAACTGAAAAATTCACTAAAGGGACTAAATATCAGATTGTAAATGCAAGAAGAAAGGGTCAAGGAGGTGGTAGACAACTTCATAGAAATTGTCCAAAGTGAAGAACAGAAAGAAAAGACAGTGAAAAATACAAATCAGTTAACATACACATTAAGAGTATAGAAAAAAAAAAAAAAAAAAAAAAAAAAAAAAAAAAAAAAAAAAAAAAAAAAAAAAAAAGCAGAAACTTTACCAAATTGGTGAAAATATCAACTTAATGATGAAAATGTTCAACAAGTCCCAGGCAAGTTAAACACAAAGGAAGCCTTATTTAGATACATAATATTCAAATTACTGGAAAAAACATGATAAAGAGAATATTGGGTGGAAATATTATGTGGACACAAGAGAACGCTGATCCAAATGATGGTTGACTTCATATCAAAAAAAATTAAGTCAGAAGTCAGTAGAGTAACATTTTGTTTTTTGTTCTTTTTAAAAAAATTTTGTTTGTTATTGTAAAGCAACATTTTGAAGTGTTTTAAAAACTTAGAAAAGAAAAAAATACCTCAACCCAGAATTTTATACCCAGGAAAAATATCCACCAAGAAAATATTTAAAACTGAGATATCATACAATAAAGGAAAGATGAGTTAATATGTTGCCAGCAGACTTGCACTATAGGAAAAAAGTGCTTTAGCAGAATGATATCAGATGTAAACATGCAACTACAGGAAGGAATGAAGATTGTTAGACATGGTAAACTTTGGGGTAGATATAAAACTATTGTTTTTCTTTCTTTTTATTCCTTAACAGACAAGGTTCTTGTCTAACAATCTTTGCTGATATAAATACACCAGCTTCCCATTTATTTTCTTTCTCTTTCTTTCAAAGTATGTAGAATTAAAATATATCAAAAACAGTGCAAAGTGTAAAAGGTGATTTATACTTATACTATGATACTGAAGCATAAACATGAAATGTGAAATGGTAAACTATGAAGTATAAGTACACTGTGATAAGTTAATAATGCATATTTTAATCCTTAGAGAAGTCATAAAAATTAGCAAAAGTGTTGTAGTTAAAAATAAAGGAAATCAAATGGAATGTTAAAAAATATTAAATTCAGACAAAAGATATCAGAAAATGTGGAAAACAAGAGTAGAAGAACAAAAATAAAAAGGATATAAAATTATATATTGTGCAATAAATAAGATTAAAAAATACAGTATACTTATATAAGTATCAAAGAAAATACTCTTAATGAGAACAAGCATTATCAGAAATGAAGAAGAATATTTAATGAAAAGGGGTTCATTCAAAAGGGAGACATAAAAATCCTAAATATGTGTACCTAATGACAGATGTTGAAATTTATTAAGTATAAACTAAGAGCAATTAGTGGAAAATGAGCATAGCCACAGTTGAAGATATTGAAAGTTTACTAACTTTTCAAACAAGCAGATCATAAAACAGTAAGGAAATAGACTATATGATTAATACTACAAATGAATTTTACTTAATTGGCATTTACCAAACATGACACATAATATTTAGTGAAAGCATATTCTTTTCAAATATGCATGGGATACTCACAATTATAGACCATATGCTGATACATAAAATTAGTCTTAAAAATTTTTAATAAGGAGCATGTTCTCTGTCAACAATGGAATTACATTAGCAAACAATATGTATAAAATCCCCAAATATATGGCAATTTACCACAATTTTCTAAATAACTCAAAGGGTTAAAGAAGAAATCAACAGATAAATAAGAAAATACACAAACGGAATGATAAAAGTAAAGTATCATAATTAACAACTAGCAGTTAATACAGTGTTGGGGGGGATGCATAGCTTTAAATGCTTATATGAGAAAAAAATCTCAAATCAATTATCAAAATTTCATTTTGAAAAAGTAAAAAATGAGATAAAAGTAAATCCCAATAGGGTAGAAATAAGGAAGTTAGAACAGAAGTCAATTAAATAGAAAGCATACACAATTAAAAAACCATTAAAAATGATTCTTTGAAAAGATTCATTACATTTTTAAATCTCCTAGACTAATCGGCAAAAGAAATAGTAAAGGAAACACATATTTGAAAAGATAGTATAGAATTAAAAGGACAATAGTACATTTAAGAAAACTTATATGAATACATTTGTCAGCAAAACTAAACAAATTCTTTGAAAAACCACAAAAATTAATCAAACACACATAAAAAAGAGTAGAAAACATGAATATTTAAAATTAAATTCAAAATAAAAATTTTCCCAAATGGAAATTCCAGACCATCATGATTTCACTGAAAATTCTAACAAATATGTAATGAAAAAATAGCACTGTCTTTATCAAACCCTTTCAGAATATGGAGGAAGTTGTCACTTCTCAATTCATTTGATGAAACCAGAATAATCTTATTAAAATAACCATACAATGAGTTTATTAAAAATGAAAATTATACAGCAGTTCTCTCTCCTCAGTATAAATGAAAAAATTCTTAACATATTTCAATAAATTGAATTCATCAATAGATAGAAAGGATACAACAACATTGCAAAATGATTTACTCTCAGGAATGCAATATAGATTTAACATATTTCACCACATTAACAGAATAATGGAGAATATCATAAGATGATTTCAAAAGATGCAGAAAGCATTTCACAAAATTCAGCAAACATTAATGTTGATTTTTTTGACAAAGAAAGAAAAGGAAAACAAACTTGCTCCATTGGATAAGGGACATGTATGAAAAACCTACAGCTAATGGCATCGAGCCTAGTGATGTGTTATATATGTACCACTTGCATCACCAGAATGGGGACAGTACATGGCTATCTGATCTCGTGACTTCTATTCAAACTGTAATATTATTCTAATGCAGAGCAATAAGGAAATAAATTGAAATAAAATTCATAAATATTGGAAAGCAGAAGTGAAAAATGCCTTAATTCCCAAAGAGCATGAAGTAAATTTTAGGGAATATATAAAGGAAACAGACAAAATTCCAGCGATAATTAATGTGAAAAATTGAGAAGATTGCAGGGAAGAAGGCCAGTATTCACAACTCATTTACTTTATGCTGTAGCAACATATACATATACGTATACATACATACATACATACATATATATATATATATATATATGTTCTGTATATATATACAGAATAGAAAAATGAGGCATAAGTTTCCTCATGATGCATTTCACTTATTTTCCGAGATCCAGCTGCATTGTATGCCTTGGGTGGTGATGTGAGATATACTGTACGAATATAAAAAAAATTCCTCTTGTTTCATTTTTGTTTGTTTGTTTGTTTTATTTTTATAGAAGCCTCAGATTGCATAAATGTTACATAAAATATATAAAGAATTCTCATATGCCCCACCCCCTCTTCCTCACACACGTTCACACATTAACAACATCCTTCATTAGTGTGGTACATTTGTTATTATTGATAATTACATATTAAAGCATTGCTACTAACCATGGATTATAGTTTCCATTACATTTTACACTCTGTCCCGCACAATTTTTTAGGTTGTGACAAAATATAAAATAGCCTACATCCATCATTGCAATGTCATGCAGGATAATTCCAATGTCCCAAAAATGTCCCTATATTACACCTATTCTTATCTTTCCCTCCCCTATGAACCTCTGGTGGCCACTGCCGTTATATCAATGATAAAAGTTTTACCATTGCTTAAATAATAATAAGTCTATAATGGAATAATAATAAGTTTATTTTAGTCCACTGTTCATTCCCCCATATTGAAGATTTTGCGATGGTGATGCCCACTGTTTCTAACTGAAAGGGGACTTAGATCTCATGGGGCAGATGGATGGCACTATCTTGTTTGCAGCTGCAGACTCTCTCTGTTCTTGGGATGAGGGTTGTCCATCATCATCTCCTTGTTAGTTTCCCTGGTTGAGTCCAATGAACTGGAGAGTAGGTGTTGCATCTCTGAGATTCAGGGCTCAACTGGCACATGAACAGTCCAAAGATTTAAGTCTCTGGAACATATGTTTAACAAGTATAGTGCTAATTGTAGGTTCAAGTAAAAGGGACAGAAGAATGAAGCGTAGAAAAACTGTAAATGAGTACAAATCTGTCACATGGAGGAGCATAAATTCCAAAGTAAGGCCCACTGGCAGGGTGCAAATTTCCTGAATTTGTTTTCCTGCTCATAGTGTCTGGATGGCTCTAGAGCTGTTTGTTTGAGGCACTGTTTATTGTGGCAGTAGATGAGATCCTGCGGAGATGTGCATAAGTGTAACCTCTAGAATGACCTACTGTCTCACTTTGAAACCTCTTAGCCATAAAAACTCATTTATATTTAATAGTTTCTCCTCTTGGTCAAGACATTTTTCCAGATGCATTGCTAATTGATGCTTGGTAATAATCCCTCTGTGCCAGGGAGTCTCATCCCTGGGAGTCATATCCCATGTTGCGGGGGGAAGGTAGTGAATTTATATACTGATTTTGGCTTTGAGAGAGGTCACATTTATGGAACAAGAGGGAGGCTTTCAGGAGGTAACTCTTAGGCAATATATAGTACTAGGCTAAGTTTCAATTTCACAAGAAATTTTCGTAAGTACAGTAATCAATATCAAGGGCCTGACATAATGGTCTCTCTTCCATCACTAGGTACTACCCTTATACTAGGGAGATTCTAACCATCCTATTAGAGAATATAGCAGAACTCCGCAGGATGGGAATTTGATATTCTTTCAGTTATTGTGTCAGTCTCCACCTACCAAGACAATGCCTCATGAAAACTTGAAGAGGTTTACTGTTCCCTATACATTCTCACATCACCAACCACCCACACCAGTGATCCGCTCCTGACACAATTGTGACCCTTTTGTGACCCAAAACCTCTCCAAAAACGAAGCCAACAAAATAACTAAATAAAATTAATAAGGAAATGAAATAATAATAAAAGTTTTAAAAATAAAATAGAAAAAAATCTGCAATGGTATTAAAAAATTTTAAATATTGTGTCTTTCATCACTTTATAATGTATTGGTTTATATGTACAGTCATTTTCTTCCATATATTCCTCCAGTGTATTATTTTTTTTTTCATTTTTTCTTTAAAGAACCTTTAGGTTACAGGAAAGTCACATTGAAAACATAGGGTATCCCCATATACCCAATGTCTGCCCCCTTTAACACTCTCCCCTATTAATAACATTTTACATGATGATAGACATTTGTTACAATTTATGTAAAAATATTGAAGAATTCAACTAACTGTGGACAATGGTTTACATTATGGGTTACATTTTGGACAGTACACGTTCATGTTTTCATGAAATTTAAAATGGTCTGTATCCGTTATTGCAAGATCATGCAGAACAATTCTAATGCCCTAAAATTGCCCTATGTTCCTTCTATTCTATTCTTCTTTCCCCCTTCCCTCAGAACCCATGGTAACCACTGCATTTCAATGTTTGAAGAATAAGATACATAGTTACTTGCAATAATATTGAGGACATGAAATATTGGTCTGTTTTCTTTTATTAGGCCCTGCCTATATTCTCAAGGGATTCTTGTCCCTCTAAATGAGAACATAGCAGTACACTCCAGGATGGGAGTTTAATATTTTCTTTTTTATTGTATGTATCTCGACCCACTGATATAAGATACTATGACAAGAAGAACACTTACATATTCCATAGAAGCATGCACCAGGTGCGCCCAACCCCGTATATCCCCCACATCCAGCCCCTTAAAGCAGTAACCCTCCCCTTCCATGTTTGCCAAAAGAACATTCCAAACATTGTAGTTTAACCATACACCTGCAAATCCCTAGAGCTCACCCACTCGTTTCTCCAACCCTCACCCCCAGTTCCATGTATAAGCCAACCAAACCCACCAACGCTACTCCCCCTCACAGATCAGCACTTCTGAACCCAATAGCATCACTGCACCACACTCACACCCATCCACTGCCCAATAACACCCTTCCACTTCAAAAATATATTTTTCCCATATGGACATCTGCTTGCCACCCTCTACTACGTTTCTATCTCCTGATAACTTATCTTCCAGACTCTAGCTCTGTGAGTCTGCTCAATTTGCTTAAGTCATATCAGTGAGGTGATATATTTGTCTTTCAGTGCTTAGCTAACTTCACTCAACATAATTCTTTAAGATTATCCATGTTATCCTGTTTGTTAATACTTCATTTCTTCTTACAGCTAAGTAATATTCCATTGTATGTATATACCGCAGTTTACTTATCCATTCATCTGTTGATGGACATTTGGGTTCCTTCCAACTTTTGACAATAGTGTACAGTGACACTATGAATATTGGTGTGCATATATCTGTGTGTGTCTCTGTTTTCAATTCTTCTGTGTATATACCCAGCAGTGGGATTGCTGGATCATATGGAATTTCTATAGTCAGCTTCCCAAGGAACTGCTAAGCTGTCCTCCACAATGGCTGCACCATTCTACATTCCCACCAGCAGTGGATAAGTGTTGCCTTTCCTCCATCTTCTCCAACACTTTAAGTCCTCTGGGTTTTTTCATAACCATCAGTCTAATGGATATAAGATGATATCTCATTACAGTTTTGATTTGCATTTCCCTAACAGCTAGTGATGCTGAGCATCTTCTGATGTGCTTTTTAGCCATTTGTATTTCTTCTTTGGAGAAGGATATATTCAAATCTATTGTCCATTTTCTAAATGGGTTGTTCGTCTTTTTTATTTTTGAGATGTAGGATTTCTTTATATATGCAGGATATTAGGGCCCTATAGGACAGGTGGTTCCCAATTTTTTTTCCCCTATTGAGTAGTCTGCTTTTTCACTTTCTTAAAAAACTCCTTTGAAGTGAAAATGTTTTTAATTTTGAGGAAGCCCCATTTATCTATTTTTTTTCTTTCATTGTTGATCGTGCTTTTGGTGTAAAATTTATGAAACTATTTCCTTCTACAAGACCACATAGATGTTTCCCTACCTTATCGTCTAGGAGCTTTAGAGTCTTGGCTCTTATATTTAGATTTTTGATCCAGCTTGAGTTAATTTTTGTATAGGGCATGAGATATTAATCTTCTCTCATTCTTTTGGATATGGATATCCAGTTCTCCAAGCACCATATGTTGGAGAGGCCATTCTTTCCCAGTTAAGTGGGCTTGGTGGCCTTGTCAAATATCAGTTTACTGGTTTAAGGGGAATTTGTCACTTGTAAAAAAGTAAGAGACCTTCCTAGTACAATTATTTTATGTTTAACTTAATATATATTTGTGTACTTAAAGTATTTTATACTTTTCATTCTAATGGTGGAATGACAGGCTTTATTGTGTAAAAAAGGAACTTAGGAAATAATCACTATTTTGAAGGAGCAGAGAAGATTAGATAATTTGGAGAGTAGAATTTCATTTTATTTATCCCTTAAATCATCAATTATACACTATACTGAAGGCAAAGAAAGCTGTTTTGCTTACTTGGAGTTCTTAGAGGCCAGAACAATTTCATTCCCTCCCTCAGATTAAATTTTCCCACTAATGACACATATAAACATCCATATCTCTCCAGGTCTATCCTCAGGAAGGAAAGAATTAATATTACTTAACTTTGCATATCAAGAATAAAACAAATATTCAAATAAAAGCACATACTCTATCTGTTAGGACCCATTGCCCCTTGAAATCCTCTATTTTCCCACCTCTCAATTTTAGTCCTTCCTATCACATCACCGCATTTTGCTTTTTTCAAATGAAGGTGAGAGAGAAAATATTCTTCCTAGGCTGCAGGGTGAGAAGGAGGAGGTGGGTTTCTGAAGCTTATTCATCCGAATCCAAAAGCTCAATTCTCAGAAAAGGATGATCATGCTCACACCATGTAGCAGTTTGATATTTTTTATGAACTCCAAAAATAGATATTGGATTATATTTGTGAACTGGTCTGTTGCTCAGCATAATAGATTGGATTAGATTCAGAGGTTTCACTTTTACTTGATTAAATAATGATTAAGGATTTGATTGGGGCACATCAGTAGGACATCGTGAGTCCCACCGGGGCAGGGACTCACAGAGAAACCAGGAGCGGGAAAGATGTTTTTCCATATCCTACAACACACACCACTGAGAAGGGAGTTTGGAGTTTTGATCCTGGAGCCTGGGAAGTAAACACATAGAGAAGCAGGTACATGAGGAAAAAGAGAAGGCTCAACTGGACACAGCAGAGGCTGTGGGAAGAGAGACCAGCCGTTCGCCTGATAGTTTCCGGCTGGCCTTGTGGAGAGAACAGAGCACCTGAACCCAGAGAGAAATGAGCTTTGAGAAAGACATGATAGTTATGCCAGCCTGCAGCTGATATTGAAGGAAGATGGGACCACAGAGCCTTCAGCGGAAGAGGGAGGCTGAATCCTTACAGGAATCAGCAACCATCTTGCTCCAACACGTGGCAACAGACTTTGGTGAGGGAAGTAACTTATACTTTATGGCCTGGTAACTGAAAGCTTCTATTCCAAATAAATACCCTTTATAAAATGCAACAGATTTCTGGTACTTTGCATCAGCACCCCTTTGGCTGACTAATACACCCCCTTTCTTCCTATTGCTTCCCCCCAACAATATACAAGCACTTTCTTAAGAAAGAGGAAAGTTCTATCATGAGCAATAGTTTCTGCTTTTACACAGAATTTAAGAAAGATGTGTTACTTAAAAATTCTCAAGTTGGATTGAGAATAAAGGAAATTCAAGGAGTGAACAGAGAACATTTTTAGACTGTTTATATTAGTAAACAATCAGGGCATACCATTTGGGAAAGTGTGACCTAGAGCAGTGCTTGTCAAACATTAATAAGCTTAAAAATCACCTGGGGGGTTGATTAAAACGTAGATTTTCATACAGAGATCTGAGTGCAAAGTGCGATTGTGCATTTCTAACAAGCTCCAAGGAGATCCTGATATTGCATGTTCATGGACCACATGTTGGGGAGTGAGCCATAATTTAAAAATGCAGCTCCTCATTGCCTGGACCTGGTCTTTATCCTGAGACACAAGCGACATGTCTATAGAGAACAACAAATTTCATCATCTGAATGGAATGATATTTGAGCTAAAGGTTTAGAATAATGGTTTATTGGAACATGGAAGCATTACCATTTAAGTGAACACATTTCATCTGAGGATATTTTTAAGGCCTCCTTTATATCTTTGTTTGGGAGACAAGAGATCAAAAAATTAAGCACCAGACTTACAGAAAATTGGAAGACATTTATTATTTTGGATTCCTCAATATCCTTATCTTTTGGTGGTCTTACAAACATGCTGAAGAGTGCCCCATAAAATAGGGTGACAGCCATCGTGTGGGAACCATAGGTGGAGAATGTCTTGTTCCATCCTTCAGTTGATTTGATCTGGAGGATGGCAGCAATAATAAAGGCATAGGACACCAGGATGATGGTGAGGGAACTGGAGAGGCTGAAGCCTGCTGATATGAGCATGGCATGTTCTTTGACATAAGTATCAGAACAAGAAAGTTTAACAAGCTGTAGTGGGTCAGCAAAGTAGAAGTGATTGATGACGTTGGATCTGCAGAAGGTCAGGAAGGAACAGACCCTCTGAGAAGCGATAGACATAAGGAAATGTGGCCAAGCAGGTGCAGACTCTCCTGGACATTTTCACACTGTAATGCAGTGGGTTGCACATGGCCACTTAGTGGTCATAAGCCATTGCTTCTAGCATGTAGTACTCAGAAAGGAGGAGTGCGATGAAAATATAACACTGTGTAAAGCAGCCAGCATAGGAAATGGTCTTCCTCTTTGATAAGAAAGCAGTCAGCATTATGTGGAGTTCCCTTTGAGGTGCAGCACAAGTCCACGAATGCTAAGTTACTGTGGTTGTTTAGAACTATATGTATCCCAGAAAATCGTGTCCTTAAAGCCAACCCAGTCCTGTGGGTGTAAACCTATTGCAAGTAGGACATTTTGATTAGGTTACTTCAGTTAAGGTGTAGCCAAGGTGTGTATTAATACTCTTACTGGTGTCCTATATAAGAGAATGGAGTTCAGACAGAGAGAGAAAGCCATGGAAACAAGAAAATAAAAGAAGGAAACCCAGAAGAGAAGGGAGGGACCAGCAGATGTTGCCATGTTCCTTGCTGTATGATAGAGGAGCCCAGGATCACCAGCAGCCCGCCTTTGGGAAGAAAGCATCGCCTTGATGATCTGTTGATTTAGCCATTTTTCTCATCATCTAACTGTAAGTTTGTAAGCCAATAAAATTACATTGAAAAAAAAAAAACATTTCATAGTATCTGCTTTGAGCAGTTTAGCAAATTAAAACTGATAGTGAAGAAGTACATGGGGATTTGAAGGTGAGCGTCTAGTCTGATTTACAGCACCATCCCAGGTTGCCTAAGAAGGTGACTGGGTAAATAGCCAGAAACAACACAAAGAGAAGAGGCTGGAGTTCTCGGTGGTTTGTAAGCCGCAGGACAGTGATTCTGTTATTGTACTGCCATTTTTAATGATCATTTCCTGAGTGTCTTTGTTTGCTCTTAAAACAAATGGAAACAAGGAAGACATATAGGCACACTTCATGTTAACAACAAGTAATCATTTTCTCTAAACCTAAGCATTTTGTCTAAAATGCTTTCTTTCTGGATATTACATAAACAGATTTCATAACTCTACTAAGTCATTATTTCATTTTCCTTTGTATTAAATTCCTTGTAGGTTTCTCTGTGTACCTATACATATAAATTAGATGTGCTGATACCTATACTGATACTTATGCCTGTACATACACCAATACTATCTATCCATACAAGTGACCTACATGGCCTCTGTCTCCTTGGAATGGTTTTTGCATCTCAAAGTCTACTTATTGGAAAAGACCCAGTTCACAGTCTTCTCCTTTGTGAAGCATTTCTCCTTTCTTCCTTCATACATGAGACTGAATAATTTCCTTTCTGGTCAAAATTTCTAGCAAAATCTCTCTCTCTCTCTTTCTCAGTCCCTTTATGTGGTGTGTGTGTGTGTATATAAAGTACCTGCTTTCTCCTCCACATATATCAGTTTTTCAAAGACATGGATAAAATCCAAGTTTATTATTGTACCATGAGCGCTCAACACATATTTATATACTGAATTTTAAAAAAATAAGAAAAAAAGCAATAATGTATGCCTGAAAAAATGAATGACTTACAGTGTTTTGCTCATCTCCATATCTCTGTGGAACTTTTCATGATGTCATGTACTTAGGAGAATACAGGGTGGATTGAACTTTAGGGTGGAGTGAGTTGCTACAAACGTGCTTTATGGGAAT
>JAQZBX010095445.1:0-12145 GCA_029593785.1 Cabassous unicinctus
TAATATATACTATCCCTCCATGTCTCTAATGACAGCTTTGCTTATAAGGCCTACATTATCTGATCTAAGTAGAGCTACTCTGGCTTTTTTTTTTTTTTTGACATAGCTTTTTTTTTTTTTGATAGTTCTTAAGGGGATTACTTGATATAGCACAATTGTGATACAATAAATGTGGCATTACAAAATTCCTAAAAACTGGGAATGTTTTACCCTAAATATTACATTCTTATATGATAACATTAACTCATACAGAATATCATATAATCATATGAAATATAGTTTCAATTAAAAAAAACCTCTATAACATTTGAAGACTGAACCATACTACATATTGTGGCACTGCTTATTTTAACCTAGCATCCCTGCTCCATTTTCTTTGGTAAACATTTCCTCTTACAAGATTAATCACAGATTAATGATAACATATGTGTTTAAGGTGTATAGTACTCATAACATTCAGGTCATATTTTCTCAAGAAGAAATTAAATCAGTTGTGGGCAAATAAGCTATATCAAGATCATAGAGAATGAAAATAAAACAGAAAAGGCTTAGGAATGGGGACAGGAAAAAATACAATTGTAAAGGTATTGGTTCTGAAACAATCTATTACTATTGTACAAGACAACCAGTGTCACCAGAGTGAGGGTATTTTCTTTCATAAGTATATCTGCTCTCTATTTCCTCTGTGAAATTCTGCATACATGATGAGTAGTCATTTAGTACACAGGGACATTAAAATATTCATGACTTGGTTCCTGCAGGAGATCTGCCTGCTCAATTGCCTTGAGGACTCCAGTGTATTTTTGATTTCTTGCATTGTGTCATTTATTACCATCATATATTATATTTTTATGTATGTTTACAATTTCTTCAGTATGTTCTCCCAGTGTCTTAATATTCTTAATCTCTTCTTTCACTTCATTAAGTTGATTCATGATATTTGTTTGGACATCTCTGATTAATTGTTCCATGTTCTGCATCTTCCTCTGCTTTTTTTTGTTTGTTTGTTTGTTCATTAGACTGGGCCATGTCTTCCTGTTTCTTAGTATTTCTTGTAATTTTTGTTGGCATCTAAGCATCTGTTTATCTTGATGGGTTTATTCTGTTGGTTATCTTCTACTCTAGGGTTTTATTTTGTTGTTGTATTTGTGTATATGGTAAGGTTTCAATTTGAAACTTCATTCTTCTTATTCTATTTCCTTGGAGAAGAGGATCCATACAAAACCTGTACTATGACAAAGAAAACAGATATCCAGAATATATGATATCAGGAGTGGATGAGGTTCAAGTGGTTGAGCACCTGCTTCCCAGATGGGAGGTTTGGGTTTGGTTTCCATTGCCTCCTTCCAACCAGGATGGGACATGACTCCTAGGGATGAGCCTCCCTGGCACTGAGGGATTGCTACCAAGCACCAACTAGCAATGCAACTGGAAAAAGACCACTCTCCTCCCCCAGGGACACCAATTTCAACTTCCTCAGAGGATCCCAAATCTCTCCCTGCAGAGGTGGTGCTGTGAGCCCGGCGGTGGGGAGAGAAGCAGACTGAAGAAACCGAGAAGCAGGGAGTGGAGAGGAGTAGGGCGAGGAGAGGTGTCGGGTGGTGCGTGAGCCAGAGGGGGAAGGGCTGACTGCACAGGGTCCTGACCCCCAGATGCGTCCCCGCAAGCTGGACCCGCGGCTGCGTGTCAGCAGAATATCTTTTTTTTATTTTATTACTGCTTGCATGGAATATCTTTGTCCATTCTTTCACTTTCAATCTATTTGTATCCTTAGGTCTATGGTGATTCTCTTATAGACAGCATATACATGGCTCATATATTTTATCCATTCTGCCTGCCTTTGTTTCTGATTGGTTAGTTTATTCCAATAACACTCAATGCTATTACTGTAAAAGAAGTAATTAATTCACTCATATTACTCTTCAGCTTTTATATGACCAATCATATATATATCACTCTTTTTACACTTTTAGTTACTTTTGTTAATAACCATTATTTATAGCCCCTCTTTCAAGGCTTTCTTTCATGTCTTTTCCTTTCTGCCTGCAGAATTCCCTTTAGCATTTCTTGTAGGGCTTTTCTATTGCTAATGACCTCTTTCAGTTCCTGTTTAACTGTGAATATCAAACTCTCATTTTTGAAGGACATTATTGCCCAATATAAAATTCTTAGCTGGCAGTTTTTATCTTTCAGTACCTTAAATATATCATAACACTGACATGTTTTCTAATGGGAAATCAGCACTTAATCTTATCAGAAATCACTTGTATGTGATGACTCATTTTTCAGAGTTCTCTCTTTATCTTCATTTGACATTCTGATTAGTATGTGTCTTGGAGCAAGTTTGTTCATATGTATTCTGTTTGGAGTATGTTTTGCTTCTTGGATGTGGATATCTATGTCTTTCAAAAGATTTAGGAAATTTTCAACCATTATTTCCTCCTCCAATATTCTTTCTATGCCTCTTACCTTCTTTTCTCTTTCCTTTATACCGATAACACATCTGTTTATGCATTTCTTGTTGTCATTCACTTCCCTGAGTCTCTGTTCAATTTTTCCATTCTTTTCTCTATCTGTTCTTCAGTCTGTTTTTTTGCAGAACCCTGCCTTCTATGCCACTGATCCTTTCATCTGCTCCTTAAAGTCTGCTGTTTTATGCTTCCAGTGTGTTTTTTATTTGATTTATACAGCATTTCATTCCCCTAATATCTGTTACTTTTCATTGCATGCTTTCAAATTCTTCTTTCTCTCAATGTCTTCCTAATATCCTTAATGTCTTTAGTCATTTCATTGAATTTATTAATGTGTTTTGATGACCATCTATAATTAGTTGTCTCAACACCTGTATCTCATCTGGAGGTTGAATTTGTGGCTTTGACCGGGCCATATCTTCCTGTTTCTTAGTATGGCTTGTAATATTTTATGGGGTTTTGGGATCTGATTTTCTTGGTGTGTTTATTCTAGGCTCAGATTTTCTCTTGAGCCTAGAGTTTTATTGTTAATCACTTCATGCTAATGTTTCTCTTTGACACTTGGTTCAAATTATTTTAGACATTTACAATATTTCTTGCTTAATCAGATTTTTTCCACCCTTATTCATCTGATTCTTGCCCTGAGTATATTGTACAATTTTTGAGATTGCACTATTTGTATGTATGCTAATTTCATCACCAAGACAAAACTTTCTTTCCCTTCTTCCTTCTCTGGGAATATTAATCAATCCTAATTATTTTTTATTTGCCTCTAAGTATTTTTAACTCCTCTTTTGTTTTCTCTATCTGTTTTTTCCTGGAGAGTTAATTTTGGAGTAGTATTCCCCTGTAAACAGCTTACCCAGGCCTGTTTTCCCCACCAAAACAGGTCCCAGAATCCACCATAAGTGTATTGATCATTTTCAATCTACCTATGGACTAGACCCAAAAAGCTGCCAAATTTCTCTTTATCTCCCCTAATCTGTACTTTCCTGACCTATCCAGCAAGTGGTTCTCTTTGACATTCAGCCAGCTTTTCTTCACAACTTTAAGGTGTTGCTGTGCCTTTAATTCTTGGCTGCCTTAGTACCTGTTGGGGGAGTGGTTGGGAATGAGGCTGCCTGCCTCGCTTTACTGAAACTTTTCCACAAATCCCAGGTGTTCTTTAGTCAACTGCCACTAGCTTAGATGGACTTTGTCCCCCTTTGCTGGGGAAGGGACCTTCAGTGAGCTGTTCCCCACTGCTCCTAGAAGGTGCTGTGTCTTTAAGTTCACCACAACACTCTGCCTGAAGTAAGTTTGAAAGAAGGAATGCCCTTTACGTTTTGGACTGGTTGGGTTTAATCTTGTGGTTTCCCCAGAAACAGATCAAACTCCACCCACCTTCCCCTCCCTCCTGGGAAAGGGTAAGGGCAGTAGCTGGAGATGATTTTCTGTGCTGAACAGGTTTCCCTAAGAAAATATTCAACCTTTAAATCACTCAAACTAAATAAACAAAATGGTATCAGTCTTCATGGCCTTGTTTAACATGGATAACAGCAGACAAAACACAAGGCCCAACATAGGTGAAGGTCATACAGAAGAACCCTGAATAAGGTAGGTAATGTAAAAACTCTGCACTCAGTGTTAGGGAAAACTATAACTAAACCTCACCCATTCTCCCAGCAGGTGAAGGATCTCTGGATAAAATTTCTTGTCTCAATGAGTGACACTGGCTAGAGTGGCTGAGGACTGAATTGAGAATGTATAATCCACATAAGAAGCCCAGGCTTTTCTGCTGAAAGAAAGTCCACAGGGAGTAACATTGACACACCAGATATGAGAGTAATGAAGACTTCTTGGACATAGAGCCTAATGGAGATTTCAGGTGACTGCAACCATCACTGGACTTCAAATTCAAGGGTGAACCCTGCCCAGAGAACTTCCCTACTCATTCCAGTTAATCCAAAGCACATGAAAGATAATTATAATTTTTGTTGTAAACTACTAAACTTTATAGAGCTTTCTTAAAAAGCATTAAATGCAAGGAAGATTTGAATTAAAGTACATAAAAGGTTTTATTGTATGAAATGTGACAAAAGTATAAAATTAAAAATAAATAAAGTGCATGCTAGAGATGTTTTAGATAATTATTAAAATAAAAAAAAAACTGTAGATGCTGTTTCAACTGGCAGGAGGAAAGCATAAAAAGAGAAAAAATAATTAAAAAGAAAAGAATGAGTTGAAGGGAATATGGAGAACATTGTGCTGGTTGAACCCCAAATCTCAGCAGAGTTGCAACACTTAATTTGAGTTCATTGGACTCACTCAGGACAACCAACAAGGAGATTATCATGGACAATGCTTATCCAAAGGAACAGAGAGTGTCTGCAACTGCTAGCAAGACAGTTGTATCCATCTTCCACATAGGATCTAAGCCCCTCTCAATTAGAAACAGTTGGCATCACCATCCCAAATCCTCAAGATTGGGGAATAACCAATGGACTAAAGTAGACTATTTTTATTAGACTTATCATTATTCAAGCAATGGAAGAACTCTTATCATTGATATAAAGGTAGTGGCCATAAGAGATTCTGAGGGGAGGGAGAGAGAAAAATACTTGTAACATGGGACCATTTTTGGGACATTGGAATTGTCCTGCATGGCATTGAAATGACAGATATAGGCCTTTATAAGTTTTGTCAAAACCTATAAAATTGTGCAGGGCAGAGTGTAAAATATAATATAAACTACGTTTCATGTTTAGTAGCAATTCTTCAATATGTGTTCATCAATTTTAACAAATGTACCACACTAATGAAAGATGTTATTAATGTGGGAAAGTGTGGGAAGGGGAGGGGGTGAGGCATATTTTTTATGTAAAAATAATGTAATCTAAAGCTTCTTTAAAAATAAAAAAATATTTCAAAAAAGAAAGCACTAAATAAAATGGTAGAAATAAATCTAAATATAACAGTTTTTTCTAGCAAATATAAATAAAACACAATGATTTGCATAAAAAGGTAAATACTCTAGAAAAAAGATTATTATTAGCTAGGCATACAAGAAATTTAATTTCAGAATGTGTAAAAATTAAAGCATGAGAAAAATTACATCAGGAAATTGTCAACTTAAAGGAAAACTGAATGAGCTCTGGCAATATTAAACAAAGTAGAATTTATGGCAAATGCATTAGCAATTACAAAGACACTGGCAAGTACAATATAAGAGATGTACATTTATTAATCACCATGCTGGTCACTCTCTCTTTATTTTCAGATATTTTCAGTGTTTTCACTATTCTCTAAACTTTAGGAAAAGACACTGCATTCTCAATTATCATGAGCCACATGGTTTTCTATAGGAAAACCCACTCTGAATCCTTGTAGAATATTGGAAGGATGTAGCAAAAGCCAGCATATTCCTGCCTCTCTTTGTTTCATTTAGTGTCCCTAGCAGTAATTGTGACTCTCAACGTTACCAGGTCTCATGACCAGACACTTGCTTCATGGTTCTGAATCATGCTTGCCAATCCCCACACTGATTCCAAATTCTGAAGGAAGGCCCTGCCCATAGGAACCAGGAAACCACCTTGTTCAGTTGTTTCTCCATTTCCCAGGATGGAGGGAACTTCCTGTGGTTGCTAGTCTCAGGTCGATTCATTTTTCTTCATTTTACTCCTTGTTTCATCCATCTCATGAAATAAATTATCCAAAGTATATTCCCTCTGTTTGAAATAGCAAGAATGGTTTCCATTTTTATATCTTGACTCCCATAAACACTTCTTGATTTGCAGTTGCAGAGTCCAGGCACAGAAAACTTAAATTATTTTATTTTATTTTATTTTTTGCTGTCATTATAATCTCCCACCAGTCTCCCCCAAGTGCTCACATTCTACTGCCAGGACACCCCAATACATTGATCTTGCATTATGCCCTGCTAGCTTAGCACCTATGAGGGCTACCCTCTGAAAAAATACACAGGCACACTCACACATAACCGTGGCATGTCACCCTGCATGATTTATCTTACTGTTTTTTGAAGTATATGCATCAAGGAATTTTTTTCCATCAAATGATAGTTCATCAAAAATTTAATTATAATTTAAAAAACATTAAACTATTAATAACATGTGTTTTAACAGGTCATTTGAAATCACCATTTAAAAATACAATGAGAACTTACACATTCAGATCTGACATATAAAGCATTTGGAAGTATTCATTCCAAACCTTACAACAGAAAAAATAATAAAAAATAAAAAAATAAAAATAAAAACGAGTGCCTTTCTTGAATGATCAGAGAATTGATGTCCACCCATATTTCAGGAAAGATAGGTATATCTATAGAGTTACAGCCAAGATCTGCCTCTTTAGAGTAGAAGTTGCTGTAACCAAAATCTGGTTGTAATCCTTAAATGACAATTTTTGTAAATTGCTGCAGAATGATTGTAGACCATCCTGAGATTGGAAAACCAATAGGATTGAAGTTTTCACTCCCCTCTCCTCTTCACCAATTTCATGTGGGTTAGGGACTAGGATCTCTGCCTAGTTCTTATAGTGAAGTGTAAAGAAGAATCTCCTTGTGGCTCTGATAGTGAGAGGAGAAGAATAACCATTGTGAAATAAGCCCAGAGATTTCTCCTTAATAAAGGATTATTCTTTAGGGGAAAGATTTCACCAGAGTTGTATACCACCTGGAGGAAATATAAAGGGTATTTATGGTACTCCAGGCCCTCTAGTATTTCCATCTCATCTGATAAGGAGGAAATAGGGGTGGAGAGAAAGCTAAGAAACATTTATGAAGATCACCAATCAGGGATAAACATTCACTGAATGGCTAAAATTTAATCATGATATTTTAAAAAATGTCTTCACCTCCACATCTTATCAGCACATAAAGACCTCCAATACAATAAAAGTGGAATATAGCTAAAAGGGTTATAAGACTAAGGGAATAGTAAACAACATGCAGGAGCGGATGAATCTTGTAAGCAGAGATAGAGCTATATGAAAAAGTCAATAAGGAAGTTCAAAATTAAATACACAGGGAGCAGATATGGCTCAAGCAGTTGAACACCTGCCTCCCACATGGGAGGTCCTGTCTTCAGTTCCCCATGCTTCCTAAAGAATACAAAGAAACAACAGCAGCCAATGAGAAGACATGAGCAAAAACGAGCAGACAATAAGGAAAAACCAAGGACAATGAGCAAAATCAATGAACAAGACAATGAGCAAACAATGAGCAGACAACAAGCAAAAAACAACAAGGGGGGAGCAGATGTATCTCAAACAGTTGAGCACCTGCCTCCCATATAGGAGGACCTGGGCTCAGTTCCTGGAGCCTCCTAAAGAAAAAACAGACAATAAGCAGACAATGAGCAAAAAACAATGAGTAGACAATGAGCAAACCCAGTGAACAATAATGAGCAAAAACAATGAGCAAAACAATGAGCAAATAGATGAGGGTGCCATCTCACAGGGAAAATATTAAATACATAACACATGATCAAGGATTAGAATACTTAATATTGTTAAGCTGTCAGTACTACCAAAAACAATCTACATATTCAATGCAATTCCTATCAAAAGCTCAGGTGATTTTTTTTTTCTTAGAAGAAATGGAAAGGCCAATCTTGAATTTCATATAGAATCACAAAGGATCCCAAATCAATCTTGAAAAAAGATGAACAATGTTGGAGATATCACACCTCCCAATTTCAAAACTACAACAAAGCCACACTTATAAAAACAGGATGGTACTGGCAAAAATATAGACCTATAGATCAATGAATTAGATCATATACCAGTGGTCAACTGCCTTTATACAAGACTGCTAAGAACACACAATCAGGAACAAACATATTCTTTAATATTTGATGCTTTGAAAACTGGATATCCACATGCAAGAGTTAATTTGAAACTATACCTCACAACAAATACAAAAATTAAACACAAGTTGGATCAAATATCCAATCAGAAGAGCTAAAACCACAAAACATTTAGAAGAAAACAAAGGGGAAAAACCTAATGACTTTGATGTGGTAGTAATTTATTATATATGAAACCAAACAGGATCAAGAAAAGGAAAAATAAATAAAATGGACCTCATCAAATAAAAAAATGTTCTCCAGAGTACGTTATCAAGAAAGTGAAACTATAACCTACAAAATGGGAGAAATAGTTGCAAATCATGTATCTGATAATAATAATTATTATTATCAAGAATATAGAATGAAATTTAAATATCAACAACAAAAAGACAAATCAACTAATTAAAAAAGGACAAAGATCTTAAATTGGCATTTATCCACACACACAAAAAAACAACATAAAAATTACCAATAAGTACATGGAAATATGCTCAATATCATTAGTCATCAGGGAAAAGCATAGCAAAACCACAATAAGATATCACTTCATACACAATAAGATGGGTATGTTCTTTTTAAATGGAAAGTTACAACTATTGGTGAGGATACAGAGAATTAGGGCCCTTGCACATTGTTGGTGGGAATGTAAAATGGTACATTGAATCTGGAAAAACATTTCTGGAGATTCCTTAAATGTTTAAATAAAGATTTGCCATATTGCCTGGCAAACCCACTTCCAGTTATGAAGTTCATTCAAAGATATGAAAACAAAGATATATATATCAAACTATGTATATTTTACCATGATAAATATTAATAAGAAAAAAAAAACACCATGACAGAAATAAAGAAAGCTTATTGTGACTTTATCTGAAGACTAGACACAGCAAGAAAGTAATCAGTGAACTTGAATACATTAATAGAATTTTCCCAAACTGAAGAATTAAATGAAAAGGAGAAATATGTGATAAAGCCAGGAGACAACATCGAAAAGTGTGGAACAGTTTCAAAAAAGATAGTATAACCATAATTTGAATATCAGTGTGAAGAAGAGAGAAAAGAATAGAAAATATTTAATGTAATAATAGTCAAGAACTTTAAAAAATTAATGACAGGCACCAGACCACAGTATCAGGAAGCTCAGAGCAGTGCAGGGAGAACAAATAACAACCACCACAACAAAATCTATGTCTCAACTTGCAGAGAACCAAACAAAAAGAATAAACTACAAAAGAAGCCAGAGAAAGAGACCTTTCTATACAGTAATAAAGATAAAAATTTCAGCAGACTCCTTGTGCTAAACCATAAAAAAAAAGGGATTTCAGTGAAATATTTAGAGTGTTGAAAGAAAAAAAATCATTACTCTAATGCCATATATTTAGGGAATGATCCTGCAAAAGTGAAGGAGAAATTAAGGCTTTCTCTGAAAACAAAAACTGAGGGAATTGATCACCATAAAATTTGTCCTGCAAAAATATTCATTGAAGTTCTTCAGGGAGAAGAAAATTATATAAGTCAGAAACTTGATCTACATGAATAAAGGAATAACACCAGAAATGTAATATGTGGAAAGAAAGTACAAAGTTTTATTTTTCTATGTCAATTAATTTAAAAGATATTTATTCAAAATTATATTTTTAACAATATATAGGGTGGTGAAAACATATGTGTCAAGAAAGGAAGCACCAGGTACCAATCAAAGTGGAGAAGCACTACCATATGGAGAATGGCAAAGATCATGAGTATGCAGCCACCAAGAATAGGAGTCCAAACACTTCTTTCCAGTCTATGGTACATGCATTGCACTCATGAGAGAAGGCAAGTCACACACAAGCACTGTTTGGAGCAATGCTATATTCATATAGAGAAGAGATAAAGGGGCCACTATAATAGTAGATGTCATTATCCCATGGCTAACAGGTTCCTCCCAACAGTTGAGGCAAGGCAATGACCTGCACAAACTCTTCTTGTTTTGTAGTGGGGAATCCACAATCTCTTCTCACTGGGAACAGATGTATTAGTGGGATTTAACAGGTGCCATGTAATGTTAATGCCAGAGCAGAACAAATTTCACTGTGGTCCCAGAAAAGGGGAGGATAACACCATAAGGAAGTAGAATCTGGGTCATGAATGATGTCAATACATAGCCTCTAGGCAGTGAGTTAGGTACTGTTGCTTGCCCAGGGATATTACTGGGCAAGCCTAGAAAGGGACCACAAGTCATTAGAGGCTTGCTTCCTCAACAGTCCATTCCCTGACCCTTACTGATCTACCAGAAATATGTTTTCAACAGCATGTTACACTGGTAAGACCAGTGGCTGCCTCAGATTTGAAGGCAGAGCTAGGTGCAATGTACTACCTGAATAATCTGGATAGCAGGGTTCATTCAGAGAATTTCAACCAGATTGACACATCATTTAACCAGGGTCAATAGGAGAACCACCAACAGGAGGAAGATCAAGCTTTCTGGGAGGAACATTCCCAACCCAAAACCCCAGATGCAGGAGTTAACTCAGTCAAATAAGGCAAAAGAGGAGTTCAAGGGGGATTTCATCTTTTAAGATGGCAGCCACTACAATTAAGCATGTATCTTTTTTTTGTTCTGTTTCAAAAAATTGTTTATGTAGACAGACTATGATGTATTGCCAATAACAGAGACACCCTATTGTTTTAGCTTCAGATAATCAAGATTATCTGGTTATCTATTTAATCAGTCTTGTTAATTTTGAAATGCTTGGACAGTAGCATCAACTATTTCCTCCAGAGTCAGAGACAAGTTACAAACCATTTGCTCTAGGGCATTTACACCAAAGCCAATTATGAAGACTAGAACTGCAGAATAGAAACACCTGTTCAATTGTCTTCCCAGGAATGTATTTTAGGGAACACTATAATGGGTAGGTATCATGAGGTCATTATCAATATTGATGGTAGGTATTCATATTCTGATACTTCAGAATCCTTCTCCTAGAAGGAGACACTCCAATGTCCAATGAGATCCACAAAGGAAAACAAATCCTCATGGGACACAGGTAACAGGCATGAGGGATTTGTTGCTATGATATTCAATAGGCCAATTATAAGTCTGGTGAGCCTGATTTTGCCATGAAGGAAACACAATGAAAGACACAACAAGCAGGGAGCAAATGTGGCTCAAGCGATTGGGCACCTCTCTCCGAAAATGGAGGTCCCAGATTTGGTGCCCAGTGCCTCCTATAAAAAAAGAGATGAGCAGACACAGAAAGCACACAACGAAGAGACAGAGAGCCAACAGTGAGCATAAACAATGGGGCAGGGGGAGCGAAATAAATAAAGGCATAAAAATCTTAAAAAAGGAAAATTTTAAAATCCACAGTAATCAAAACAGCATAAGTACTGGCACAAGGACAGTTATGTAGACCACTGGAAATGAATTGAGAGTTCAGAAATCAAACCTCACATTTACAGCCCACTGATTTTTGACAAGGGGTTGAAAATAAATCAATTGAGAAGAAGAGTATCTTCAGCAAATGAGGCTGAGTGAAATGGAAAAAAACAGAAGGAGGACACCTACCTCATTCCATATGAAAATATCAAGCCAAAATTGATCAAATACATAAATATAAGAGCTAGAGCTATCAAACTCCTAGAAGAAAACATAAGGAAGCATCCTCAGGACCTTGACTTAAGTAATGTTTTCTTGAATTTATACACAAAGTTAAATCAACAAAAGCAAAAATAGATAAATGGGATGTAATCAAAACAAACAGAAAAGAATTTTTACACCTCAAAAGAATTTATCAGGATAGTAAAAGGAGAACTTACCCAAAGGGAGAAAATATT
>JAQZBX010095446.1:0-11913 GCA_029593785.1 Cabassous unicinctus
AAATAAATAAATCTTTAAAAAAAAAAAATCAAATAGGGGAGCGGATGTAGCTCAAGTCATTGAGCACCTGCTTCCCATGTACAAGGTCCTGGGTTCAATCCTCAGTACCTCCTAAAATACATATATATCAAGTAGTATTGACATAGTGTATTATATGAGCTCCTACACCTTCCTTTTGAAAAGAATTACTATGAAACTGTTTGGCTTTATGCTTTTTTCCTTCTAAAAGTAGTAGGCAACCAAAAGATGAACTTCAGTTAACTGAAGGTTCTAGTTAGTCAAATTTTACAGCTATTAAATTAAAATACATTCAGAATTAGTAATATTTTATTTTCTTCAGGGGTTATATAAGTTTCCTAT
Source organism: Cabassous unicinctus (assembly GCA_029593785.1). Classification (NCBI taxonomy): domain Eukaryota; kingdom Metazoa; phylum Chordata; class Mammalia; order Cingulata; family Chlamyphoridae; genus Cabassous; species Cabassous unicinctus. Next base: position 361 of record JAQZBX010095446.1, read on the forward strand.
GTGAATATTTACTTTCAGCAATAAAAAGATTAGATTAAATGTAACACTGAAGTATATATTCAGATGACTTCAAAGTTTTTTCTGAAAAGCAAGCTCGCAAATTAAGGAACCATTTTCCCAAAAAAACTGGGAACTACAGTATTTTTTAAGTGGACCCAGAATGGTAGCCACCAGAGCTACAGAATTCAAAAACTGACATAAATTTTTATGATCTAATATCTCTAACACTGCAATCAATAGAATGGATTCCTGCAAAATTACTAATGAATCCCCACATCCACATATCAGAATTTTCAATATTCTGTAATGCTTTTTTTTTTCCCTCAGTATTTAGGATTTATCTGTCAGGTGAAAAATTGGATATAAAAATATTACATTGACACATGACCAAAAAAACACATGAAAAAATGTTCAACATCACTAATGATTAGGGAAATGCAAATCAAAACTACAATGAGATATCCTTTCACATCTCTCAGAATGGTCACTATTAAAAAGAGAATTACAAGTGTTGGAGAGGATGTGGAGAGATAGGAACACTTCTTCACTGTTGGTGGGAATGCAGAATGGAACAGCCACCGTGGAGGACTGTTTGGCAATTCCTAAAGAAGCTGAATATAGACTTGCCACGTGACCCTGCAATACCACTACTGGGTATATACCCAGAAGAACTGAGAGCAGTGACACGAACAGACATCTGCACACCGATGTTCATAGCAACATTATTCACCATTGCCAAAAGCTGGAAATAACCCAAGTGTCCATCAACCAATGAATGTATAAACAAATTGTGGTGTATTCACTTGATGGAGTATTATGCAGCTGTAAGAAGAAATGAAGTCATGAAGCATATGACAACATGGATGAACCTGGAGGACATTATGTTGAGTGAAGCAAGCCAGACACAAAAGGACAAATACTATATGATTGTGTACTATGAACTAAATATATTGTGTAACATATTGTATGATTTTCATTTATATAAAACATAAATATAAAGCAATTTATAAAGACAAAATTTGAGTAATGGTTATGTAGGGCTAGGGAAGGCATGCTAAGGGGTGTGAAGTTTTTCTTTTTGGAGTAATGAAATCATTCTAAAGTTTTTGTGGTGATGAATGCACAACATTGTGATTAACTAAAAGCCAATGATTATACATTTTAGATAGATTGTATGGTGAGTGTATCTCAATAAAACTAATAAATAAATAATTGTGCAAGAATAGCCAGAAATAGCAGCTATGTACAGCAAGGGAAATATAGAAAAATTGAGAGGTGAAGACTTTTCTTGTTTGTCTGCTTTTATTATTATTATTGAAACAATGAAAATGCTTTAACAGTGACTCAAGTGATGAATGCACAACTATGTGATTATACCAAATACCACTGATTATACACTTTGGATGAACTCTATGCTTTACTAATATGTACCAATAAACTTGATTTGTTTTAAAAAATATATACTGTATTGCCTAAATTGAAAGATGGTCATCCATCCAATAAATCACCAGCAAAGATTGCCTACTGGATGCCAGGCAAGGCTGGGGTAATAGGATTCATCTGTGAACAAAACAGACCAAAAAACCATCTCAGGACATTTGTTTTAGGGAGGGAAGACTGACAGACAAAATAAATAACAAAGCATATTAGAACGGGATAAGAGCAGAGAAGAGGACAAGGGGAGCAGGGAGAGGAGATTTAGGGAGAGGTGAGGGGAGATCTGAGAAGTGTCTGCAAATAGCAGATAAAAGTGAATACTATTTATCTGGCTTTGAAGTGCATCACATGACTTAATTTAATTTTAAAATATATTTTAGTATTCAGATAAGCTTTCTACTTTTTCTACTTCAATTCTCGATTTCCTGATTATTGACTAATCAGAGAGAGGGACAGGGCCTTCCAGGGAATGAACACGTGCCAAGGCTATGTCTCCAAATATTTTGGTTAATTTGATGTTTCTTGAGAACTACAGCTACAATTAAAGTGAAATTTAGGGTTCTCCATAAAACCACTAATAGTCAAATGCAATTTATGTTACAAAAGCTATCATGTTCTCCAACAGTTCCATGTTATTTTTATCCCCTCAATTATTAGAGGCAGCTAGAGTATGCAAAGCAGTCCCTATCACAGCAATAAAAAATTCAGATATTAGTTGAAATGATCACCTTTTAAAATGAGCCCAAAGTGTCTCCACAAATTGCATATTTAAATATAAATTTATTTGTAACATTACAAAATGAGTATTTTTATGTAATATTCACAAGACATTTCCCAACTTGAAAGGTGAAAAAAAAAAAAAAAAAAGCAACAGAATAACTGATTTTTTAAATGTGGTTTTATTTTGAAGACTAAGAATCCTGCACCAAGAAAAGCTTAGAGAAAGCTATCAAATTACAAAGGACTCAAGACTCAGCACCTCTCTCATGTAAGATTTCTGTGAGCCAAGGAAGGCATTTGATGGTTGATATTTATGGTAACTTAGTGTCCCAAGTAACAATAGCAAATGCAGGTGAATGGACAACTTAAAACGTATGTTATAACTGACTAAACTAAAGAGACTTGAACTGATCCCCAAATACCCAAGCACATTAAGAATTGTGTGGGTTTTCCTAAGAAAATCAAATCTTTAACATATATTATGAGCTTTTTTCCTGGATATAATACTTTCACACCTCCAGCTCACATCTGGAAAGACATTTTAAACTTAGCTTGATGTTATTGAAAAACAAATTGTAAACTTAGAGCAATTAGATACTTAGTGCCTGTTAAGATCTGAATTTGACACAGTCAACAGCATTTTAGACATGATATGAAGTATTCAAAGTTTATCATCCTCAATGTTAAGAAAGGAACAGGGAACAAAAGATGCATTTTGCCTCTTCTGCCCTTGAATTTGTAAACACCATACTTCTGATATGCCATGCCAAGGAGAAAAAGAATTTTAAAAAGCTTGCTAAATTGAAATGTGAGTCTCATGTCAAAACCCCACGAAAAAACATTTTAATTAAAAAATTAATTTATTGAAATATCAGAAGACTAGATTCAAATACTCTACAGATAACACGTAGACTACTTTGTTGCAAAGCCAAAGAAAATGTTCACGATTTCAAGATCCATTCAGAAGCATGTATCTGCAATGCGTAAGCTTTTCGTTGGCACGATCAATCAATATCAGAAAGGCTGTAACGGTTTTACAGGTTAAGCGGCTCAAGGTTAAAAAACCCAAATAATCAGTTTGCCAAGAAACATTATTTGCCATGTAGCCGTGATATAATTTCGGTCCTAAGAGCCTAGGGAATCACTGAAAGGGTCTGTTTCTCGTCTCTTCTGAGGCCATGCAGGCTCCTGCACGATCTGAATTACCGTCAGAAAACCTGCACCGGGGCTTCGGGGGTGCAGGAGACGAAGGTGCCCAGCAAGGGGTGACCGCAGTCGTAAACCTCATCACAACTGCACCTTTGGGTGAAAACGGTGGCTGGTGGGGGGAGCAAGAAGTTCCAGCCTCCGCTCATTTGGAGGACCCTGGGAGCAGGAGGAGAGGGGGGCGATGCAGCGTCCGCGCTGCGGCGGCGACAGCGGAGAATCGGGATCTTGGAAAAGGAAGCGGAGGAGGGGGCTCTTATGTAAGCACACGCCAAAAATTGTGCGTGCGCCCCCCGGCCCGCTGCACATCTGAGCACACAACCCACGTACAGCGCCCCGCGCCCCGCGCCCCGCGCCCCGCGCGTGCATCCCCGGGCTGCCGGCGGGGCCCGACCTCGCCGCCCGCCTGCACGTCCCCCCAGACCCGTGCGGCGAGCAGCGCCCCGCGCCCCGGCTCCCGGCGCCCCGACGTGCCTCCCCGCGCCCGGGCCCGGCCCCCGCCCCCGGCCGGCCCCCGCCCCGGCCCCGAGCGCTTACCTCGCGCGGCCCAGGCCCCGCCGCCGCCCAGCAGCCCCGCCAGCAGCAGCCAGGAGGCCGGGGCCAGCGCGGGCGCGGCGCGGCGCAGCATCGCCCGGCTCGGGGGCGGCGGGACGCGCGGGGCGCCGAGCGGGGCTGTCGCGGCCCGGGGCCGGCTGCTGCGCGCCGCGGCGAGCACCGGGGTCCGAGCAGGAGCCGCCGCCGCCGCCGGGACGCTGGGCCGCGCGCTCGGGCCGCGGGCGCCTCCCCTCCTCCGCCGAGGCAGCGCCGCGCAGAGACGGCGGCAGCGACTAAGATGGCGGCGCCGCGCTCGCTCGGGTCCGGCGAGGGTACCCGGCCGGGGGCGGGGAGGCGGTGGGAGGGGCGGGGAGGGGAGCGGCCTCGGCGCGCGCGCGGGAGGCGGCCGGGGGCGCGCGGGAGGCGGGAGCGAGGCGCGGCGGGCCGGCCAGGGCGCGCGGGCTGAGTCCGGGGCGCGCGCCCGCGGGGGGACGCGCCCTAAGCTTGATCCCCGCGAGGCCGGGAGGGGGCGGAGGCCACGCAGCCCGGGTCCCAGCCGCCGCCCGAGGGCTCGACCCCTGGTCCCCACGCGCGTTCCCAGCCCCCAGCCCCCAGCGAGCGGCACCCGAGGGCCCGCGTCTCCCGCTCCCACCTGCGGGCTGGTGCCCCGCAGCCCCGACCTCCCCCGGGAGTGCGGGTGCTGGCTGCAGGGCCGCTCGGTGTGGCCGGGGCCGCGGCGCGCCAACACCCCGTGGCCCCGCGGCAAGTCCTCGGGGTCCCCCCCTGCGCAGTGCGGCCGCGGGGGCAGCTGGCGGGGTCGGGCAGGTGCAGGAGGGGCGCGGGGCGCAACGCGCTGGCGAGCAGGGGGAGGGCTGCGCCGCACGGGCCGCAGAGGTCCCAGCCCCGGGTGGGGGGGCGCCTGGCCGGCCCCCGGGGAGCCCGTGCAGAATCTGCAACTCCAGATCCCTCCGGTTGCTGAAGAAGGCGGTTTGTGGCTTTTCAAAGGCGACGGGTGTGCGGGCTCTCTCTAAACGGTCTCCATGGGACGGCAATGGCCCCTGAGAAATACAGGTCCAGACAGACAAAGGGTCCCTCCGGGGGCTTCCGGGCTCTCGCCGTCCTCCCCACGAGACAGCTCCGCTTGTCCTCTGTCCCGGGGCACCCACCTTCCCTCAGTTGCTGACCCCCGAGAGAGGGACTCCTTGATGGGCTTCTATGTCCTTGGCACTGTGCCCTATGGAGGACAATGCTGGCTTCTTTTGCAGATGGGGAAACCAAGTCAGAAAGGAAAGGCGAAAGGACTTCCCCTATTGAGGCCACGACTGTGAAAAGAACATGCCCTCGAGGACAGGGCAGTCTCATTAGGGAGATGAGACACCTACAGCAAAAAGTTAAATAACAATAAAATGTTAATTATTCAAGCCCAGGCTGGAAGAGATAAGAGAGGTGATTCACGTTTTCCCTAGGGGTGCAGCTGGCTGGTGGGCTTCAGGGAGGCCAATTGGGGGTGAGGTAGAGGGTAGGCAGCCTTGGTGGCTGGAGGAGCTTGAGTCACTCAGTTTGGTGACAGAAGAGAACTTATTTAGGAGAGTCGTGGGCGGGGAACCCAAAAAGGTAGATTGAGGCCAGATCGTGGGGTGCCTTAAATGACTGGAGGTATTTGGACTTGATCCTAAGGGCAACAGAAAGATAGCCAATGGTTCTGTGCAGAGGTGTGATGTGACCTGGGGGAGTGGCAAAGCACTCTATGCCCTTTGTGCCGCACAGGTGATCCGTCACCAAAGCCTGAAAATTCCCTCTACGTAAGGTCTCATCTTCCTCCCTGCCACCTATCCCCTTGTTTGGACCTCTCCTGAGCCACCTGATCGTCCAAGCATTGCCCGTTGCCCATTGCCCACACTCCAGCCAATGCCGCGGGAGTCACCTCCTCAGACATTGCTTCCATCCAGCCCAGCAGCTGCCTGCTGCCACTTCATGTGGTCCAGACAGCTCTGCCCTCGGCCCCAGCCACTGGCCTCAGGACCCACTGGCTGCTGTTGTCCTCGCTTAGGTTCATTCCAGCCCAGGACCAGCTTTATGTGGCACATCCTTGATCGTCAGGTCCTTACAGCACACCTCTGGGCTGCCTCCTTCAGGAAGTCCTCCTGATTTTCAGGCCCTCCCTTGCCAATTCTCACATGCTCTTAACCCTCGCAGCCCAGGCTTAAAAACCTGCTGCTTTGTGCTGTCGACTGATTAATCACAGGTGCCCTTTTCTCTCTCCACTGTATTCTAACAGGGACGACCCAGATCTTAACAGCCAGACAGAACTAGACTGGAATTCTAGCTCCCACTACTACAAATGATCTTGGACAAGTTATGGAACTTTCTGAGTATCTCCTTACCTGTGAAATGTGGTAATGATACTCACTTCCTAGAATTGTGACAATTCAACGAGATGGTCCAATTAAAGTGCCTTATCGTTAGTAATGTTTTGACGATGCTCTTTCATAGTTTGTAGCAAATGCTTCACAACAATGCCAGGTGTTGGTGGTGGGATGATGTATGGGAGCCCTGTATGATGACTTTTACTATACACTTATTGTTTATATATGTTCATGTATGAATGATATACTTCAATAATTTTTTAAATGAAAAGAAAAGTGCCTAATATACAGTAGGTGCTGAATATATGGTAGTTTTTTCTTTTTCACTCAGGGGTAGTGGCTTTCTGAGCTCCTGGTATACTGTTGAGCACATAGTAGGTGTTCAATAAATATTGATATGTTACTGTTTCCTATTATAGAGATCACACCTCCTGGGGGGAGGTGGGTGTACCCTGTTGGTATCTGTGGACCTTCGAGATTTACAAAACATAAAATCAGAAAGGTATGTTTTGGGTCAAGAGGTTGGTGCCAAGAAGGGAAAATGTGAATGTATTCAGTACTATTAAAAACACAAACAAAAGCTCTTTGGTGTCTGAAATCCTGATCCCTTTATCTTATCACTCTCCCTGTCCCTTAAGGAAACAAAGAGGAAGATTAAAAAGGTTCAGAGCTGGTGGGGCGGGCTGACAGCTGGTGAGCCCACCGCAACCTACACATGCTGAGATTCTGCCCAGCTGCAAAGCTCGCTTGAGAGTCCCGGAACCCAGGGAAACCAGCGAGCTCGGTTTCCGGTCTGCCTGACAATCGCCTTGGCCATATCGGCACTTTTCAAAGGTCTTCACGTGGAGGACGGGTCCCTGGAGCAGCAGGAGATGGGGCAGCACCCAGGCCCGCCCTTGGGGCAGAAGCAGATGGAGGCGGCGGCTTTGAGCTGGGCGAGGAAGGCCTGAGCTTTGGAAGGTATGGTCAGCCCGGGTGCGGCAGGGTGCTGAGCTTCTGAGGGTGACCGTCGCTAATAGCAATAGCCTGTGCTGATGTTAGCGCGACCCCTGGGCTCTGGGCTTCTAGGTTCTCGGCTTATGTGGCATAAAAGAATTTAAGGACATGCCATAGGGTAGGCAAGGGAGTAAAGAGTTTAAGAAACAAAAAAAGAGGAAACAGCACACAATCTGAGACGCAGATTGTGGGCATGCTGCAGGGGGACGTGGGGGTGCCCCGCCTTAAGCCTTTTTTTTTTTTTAAGATTTATTTTCATTTATTTATTTCTCCCCACCCCCTTGTTGTTTTTCACTCGCTGTGTCTGTTTGTCTTCCTTGTTCCTTTAGGAGGTATCGGAAGCCGAACCCAGGACTTCTGATGTGGGAGGGAGGTGCCTTATCACTTGAGCCACCTCTGCTCCCTGCTTTGTTGTCTCTCATGTTTTTTCCTTCTTGTGTCTCTTGTTGCGTCAGCTCGCCGTGCTGTCTTCTTTAGGAGGCACGGGGATCCGAACCGGGGACCTCCCATGTGGTCGGCGGGAGCCCAGTCGCGGGAGTCACACCCGCTTCCCCCCTTAGGGCTTTTTAACACCTCCCCTCCTCCTCCTCCCTAATGTTGGGGAGGGGCCCCAGCTGTTTGCTGTTCTGCTTCATTGCCTGACAATCCCTGCCTGCTGGCTCTCAGGGGCCCAATGAGGAGGCCTGTTTGGGGTTATCTGGAGCCTCTCTTTGACCCCATAAAGAGTTCCAAGTGGGACCTCCTCGTGGCCCAGGTCTCTCCAGCGTTCTTAGTAGCAGGGGGTTTCCAGGTGAGGTTTCCAGGCGGCGTCTCACAGCCGCCTTCCCTGTTCCCTATACTAACCCGCCTCACTGAGCCCCAGCACCAGGTGCCTAACCTGTAAATGACCTATCGTTTATGCCTCCAGCAACTCTTTGGGGAAGAAAACTTATTGCCCCTCTTTGGCAGAATGAGAAAAATGTAAGATTTACTCAAGAGCACATTGCTAGAAAAAGGGACACCTGGGGCTCAGTTTCATGCTTGTGTGAGCCCAAAGCAGTGCCCCAGCCCCTTGTAAAATTACCCCCCAAGGCCCAAAAAGCCCTGCTCTGCAGGCCCCCCAGCCTGCAGCCAGCCTGCTCCGCCACCATGGGGACGGGGTTTCGAGGCCTGGCTCCACCCAGCTCAGCTGGGCGAGGCCGCACCTTGGTCCCCAGGGACCCCCGTTCCCGCGTTGCTGGGAGGGTAACAGGAGGTGGCCTGCAGGGATGTTCTTTGCCGCCACCAACTTTCCGGGAGGGCGAGTCTTGCTGTTTTGCACGGTGTGCGCGCAGCTGAAGACAGGTGAGCGGTCGTTACGGCCGAGCTCCTAACGATGTGCGGCGGGAGAAGGCCAGGAGAACACTGAGGAGACAGCGGATCACCCCTCCTTACTAAGACCACCACCACCCAGAGCCAGGGGCCTCGGGAGCCCCAGAAGCTGTGAGGCCCGGCCCCATCTGCCTTCTGGTGACCTGGCCAGGTCACTCCATGGCTGGGGGAATTCACAGGAGGGACTCTGGTTGGACAGGCCTGGGTTCAAAGCCCATCTCTAGCCACTGCCTTCCTTCTTGTAAAATGTAGATTTAAATTTGTTTTATAATTATATGCATTATATTGGCCTGGTTCCAAAATCATGGCAGCAAAGTACTCAACGAAGCCCGGTTCCCTCCCTGTCATCCACCCTCCTGTGTCCGCCCTCCCCTTATAGGTTACCATTTCTGTCTGTTTGGGGTTTAGCCTTCATTATATTTTTCTTCTTTCCATTTTTTAAATTGAGGTGAAATTCACATATCATAAAAGTAACCATTTTGAAAAAGACAATTCAGTAGCGTTTAGTACATCCACATTGTTGTGCAACCACCACCTCTAGTTCCAAAACATTTTCATCACCCCACAAGGAAACCCCATGCCCAGTACGTGCTCACTCCCTCTTGCCCCTCCCTCCAGTCTCTGGCAACCACCAACCTGTTTGCTGTCTCTACAGATTTACCTCTTCTGATATTTCATATAAATGGAATCCTATAATGTGTGACCTTTTGTAGCTGGCTTCTTTCACGTCGCATAATATTTTCAAGGTTTGTCCATGTTGTGTATATCAGAACTTCCTTCCCTTTTATGGCTGAATAATAGTTCATTGTCGGTATACACCACACTTTGTTAATTCGTTCATCCATCAATGAACATTTGGATTTACTGTGTGTTTTGTTTTAAATACAAGCAAAGCTTTTTATATATTTCTCTCCCCTTTCTTAGGTAAAAGGCAGCATACTATACCCACTGTTTTGCATCTTGCTTTTTAAATTTAGCAAAATATGCTGGAAATCATTCCATTGCAGTATAAAGACATAGCCTTCATCCCTTTTCATAACTGTATAGTACTCCGTTGCATGAACGTGTTGGAGTTTATTTAATCAGTCTTCTATTGATGGGTATTTCTCCCCTAGTAATGGACTGTTTCTAGTCTTTTGCTTTTACAAAGAGTTCTGCAGTGCCCCTTTTTGTATTTTTTGCCAGTTCTGCCACTTTCCAACCCTGTGACCTTGAGTAAGGTCCTTGACCTTGATCTGTGAGATGGAGACAGAGTCAGTGTGTGCCTCACTGGTAGCTGTGAGTAGCAGATGAGCCAGTGCAGGAAAGCCTGGAGCACGGTGCCCGCTGCCTGGAAGTGTTCATCAGCGTTAGCCATTACTACTGCTCATTCCTGTTATGGCTCAGAGCTGGCAGCTACTCTCGCAGTGGCAGAAACCTTAGGAGGTGACCTTCCTGGGATCTCCAGGGAATCAGGCTGGGGCCTGTGGGTTTCTTTCAGACTCTCCATCTGCAGAGGAACTAAGGAATTCCTCTATATGAAGCATCAGCTGTCTCTGGCTGGTGAAAATTTCCAGGGAGGAAAACCTCACCATCCCACAAAGGTCAAGTCACTCACTCTGCACCCTCAAAGGTGGGAACAGGATTGGGGTTTCCTACGTATACTCCTGGCCACCACAAAATCCAAGGTAACACACAGCATGTTCCTCTCCCCTCTCTGGCCGGGCAGGGGGGAAGACACCTGAGCCACTCCCTTCCGTGTTTGGGGGAGAGGAGGGGCAGCTGTCCTAGGCTGCAGACACATCAGCCACCCCAGTGCCCTATGCACTCACACGACCTATGGACAAACGGGGGCCCCACCCTCTGAGGACTCCCAACTCAAACGTGACGTGTCCTATCCACATGCAACACCCAGACGGAAGGCCTGGGCCGGATTGCCAGGGCAGAGCAGGAGAGGAGGGAAAGGCTAGGCCAGAAACAGGTACAGCTCCCTCGGAACTGCAGGGGTGACATGGCCTAAAGGTGGGCAGTGTAGGTGGGCATAGTGGAAACAGCACCTGTAGCAGTTTGATATTATTTATGAATTCCAGAGAAGATATGATGTTTGTAAACTGGTTTGTCCCTCTGGATGTGATACCCTTCAATTGTATTAAATTCAAACTTGATTATGTTAGGGTTAGAGCTTTGATGCGACCACATCAGGGTGTGCAGGGTTGAGTCCCCGCCCCCTTGGTGAGCTATATAAATGGACGCTCAATCGAGAACGCAGAAGTAGATACACAAAGAAGATGCACAGAGGAAGAGAGACAGCTCCATAGACACGGCAGAAGCCCGGGGAAGAGGGATGAGCCATCTGCCTGAGAGTTTACTGCTGACCTTGTGAAGAGACCAGAGCAGCTGAGCCCAGAAAGAAATGAGTCCTCCAGCCTACAGCTGAGATTGGAAGAAGCTGGGCCCACAGAGCCTAAAGAGGAAAGGAAGGCTGAGCCTTCACAGATATCACCTGCGATCTTGTCTCAACACGTGGCAACAGACTTTGGATGAGAAAGTACCTCTTATGGTACCTTGAGTTGGACTCTTTAGGGCCTGGTAACTGTAAGCTTTTACCCCAAATAAGTACCCTTTATAAAAACCAACAGAAGGGAGCTTGTGAAGCTCAAGTAGTTGAGTGTTGGCATGCCACCTGTGAGGTCCCAGGTTCAATCCCTGGTCCAGGTACCAAAAAAAAAAAAAATTCTATTTGGGAGAGAGTGTGGTCTACAATGTGAACTATGGTCCATGCTTAGCGGCAAAGCCCCAGGATGTGTTTATCTATTGCAGGCGATGAGCCACACTAATGAAGGATGTTTATGCGGGAGGATGTGGGAGGAGTGGGAGGTGGGGAACATGGGAATCCCTATAATTTTTGTGTAACATTTATGTAATCTAACTCTCTTTTTTTTTTTTTCTTTTTTTTTTTTACTTT
>JAQZBX010095447.1:0-11913 GCA_029593785.1 Cabassous unicinctus
CCCCCCCCCCCCCCGACCTCAGATCTGTCCTAGTCTCCTGATGCCACCGGGGGAGCACCTGCCATCAACCTGAACCCACTTCGCAAAGGTGGGTTTGATTATTTCATAAAGAGATGCCCCTCACTGCCCGGCCCGGTGGAGGGGTTGCCATGGAGACCAGCGGGCAGGCCCCAAGGGGGGCCCGGGCTGGAGCCAATTACCGCAGCTGGGTGAGGCCCGAGCCAGCGGGGACTGCCTCAGAAGTTGTTCTCCCCGAAGCAGTGCTCTCGGCAGAAACAAGCAGTGCCCTCTGCTTCTGGGCCATGTGGCCGTCCGCACACCCCCTTGGCGTGGCTCAGCCCCCGAGCTCCCTGGGTAGGGCGGCAGAGAGGGGCCTCTGTATGCCCGGGTGGTTCTGGTACCAGGGAGTCAGCTGAGGCCTCTGGGCACTGACCTCCCAACTCCTGATGCTGGCTCACGGACCATGGCTTCAAGCCTGGGCCACGGGGCGTGGTCCAGGGTGATGTGGTTTGGACAGCACGTGGCCTGCGGGCCTTCATGAGGCCCCGGACCTGGCTGGGGTGTGCCTGGGGGGCCCCAGCCCTGCGCGCCCCAAGTCTGTCTCCCCCCACCCCCACCCCAACCCTTTCGTGGTCCCCGAGACAGGAACTTTACATGCACAGTTAGCTCCCGTGAGCAGGTGAGACACTGGGGGGAGCCGGCACTGTCAGGCCCGAATTTCCCAGGGAGGCTGCGTGTGAAGAGAGCAGAGAGGGGGGGTGTCAGCAGTTTAAATAAAGCATCAGGCCACGTCGCACACTCGGCAGACCCAAAAGGCGCTGGTTCAACAGGGGTGCTCAGGGCCTGGGGGCAGTGCTTGGGGCCCCAGGGGGTTTCAGAGCCCAGGAAGGGGGCACTCAGGGACCAGGGCCTGGGATGGGGGTGCTTGGCATCTGGGGAGGGTGCCCGAGGCCCACTCTGGGGGTGCTCAGTGTCAGGGCAGTGGGTGCTTGGAGCCTGGGGTCTCCTGGGCAGGTTTGCCTCTCCTGGGGTTGCCGTTTCCCAGTCAGCCCAAATGACCCCCCCACCCCAGCAGCCCGGTCCGAGGGCCAGAAGGGCACAGGCTGAGGGGAGGAGGGGGCTTCCAGGAGCTGGGATCGGAGAACATGGAGAGGGCAGGACCAAGCAGTGCCTGCTGCAGTGGGGGGCTCGCTGGGTTCTGGGGTGGGGACAAACGTCTGCTGGCCCAGGCCGAGGGGATGTGGAGGGGAGGTTCCGGGGCCACAGTCTTGGTGGGGGGAGCTGGCCCGTGGCCCTCCTACCTTCTGGCTCCCATCCCAATACTTAGCGGTCCTGGTGTCTGCAGAACCCTGCTCTTAGCTAGCTGCCAAGGAAAGGTGTTAACTGTCAATGCAGGTGTTAGCTGTCAACGCAGGTGTTAGCGGAGAGCTCAGGCATTCGCCAAGAAGCCATAACCCTCCCAGGGGGATTCACATTTTAATAGCGGGAAATTGACTCGCTCCCGGAGGTGGAAAGAACCTTCAGGACTCAAATGGAGAGCTTTTGAGGGGTGGGAGGGAGATGGCAGGCAGCTCAGTCACTGTGCTGTGTCACCTGCCCATGACATCACAGCTTGAGGCTATGCCCCCGGGGATCTCCCACCTCTAGTGGGTCCTGGGTGGTGCCTTGGGTGTGTCGGTGGGTGGGGGGAGACCCTGCCCGGAGGTGGCTAGAGAGCAGCAGATAGTGGGTGCTGTTGGGCAGAGCTCTCGGCTGTTGTGGCTGAGTACCACTATGGAGGGGTTGTGGTACAGAGGGTGTCGGTGTGGGTATTAGCTGGGAAAGAGTGAGCGCCTCACCCGCCTGGGAGGAAGTCAGGCCGAGAACAAGGCCGAGGGGAGGAGGCTGCTTTAATCTGGACAGCAAGGGTGGAAGCGCCCAGCTCCCATTCTGGTGACAACAGAGGTGCTAGCAGGGGTCCCCTGGGCCCCCGTGGGCTGGCAGAGGGGCTGCTGGGTGCTGCATCCCTGGACTCAGCTCCAAGGCCCCGTGATTTCCTTCATCAAAACTCCTGGCTGGTGGTGGAGCCTCCCAGGAATCGGGCAGACCCAGGGCCTCGGTGGCTGGGGGTCCAAGCCACTGCCCGACTTTTCTGGCAATCTGGGAGGGCTCTTAGGCAGGGCTGCTGTAGAAGGTGCCAGAAGTTCAGCTGCGGACTGGGCATGAGTCTCGGTGTGGCTCCTCCATGTGAGCCCTGCCTCCTGCCTCTGTGTTGCCGAGGCCACCCGTCTCTCTCCCGGGCTGGCCTAGGGACTGGTGGGGCCAGGGTCAGTGCTGGGCCCATGGGGGAAGATAGGGTCCCAAGAAGATGCCTGTCTGCATAAGTACTGTTCCAGGAGACGTGCAGTGGGCACGTGGCAGTGGCCACGTGCTTGGCAGTGACTGGGTGGGCCAGCCCTGGGCATGGGTTGTGGGGACTATATTTGGCTGCCTTGTGTGTGTGAGCACCAGGCAGGGTGGCGTGGGGTCTGCAGGCATGGGTTCCCAGTGTGGAAGAGCACATGTGGATCCTGTGGTGGGTCTAGCGTGGCAGCTTCCAAGCAGCATGAAGCAGGACTCACAAGAGCACCGATTTCCAGCTGCATCTTGGACCCCCTGCCCCCAGCCCCTGGGTCCAGTCTGCCTCCCGAGGCCCCCAGCCTCTCAGACCCCCACCTGCTGACAACCTGTGCTCTGCCCTCAGGGAGCCGGCTGCTGGTGTGGGCTCTGTGTCTGCAGGCGTGGCGGGTGGCAGCACCGTGCCCAGGCGCCTGCGTGTGCTACGACGAGCCCAAGGTGACGACGAGCTGCCCGCAGCAGGGCCTGCAGGCTGTACCCGCCGACATCCCGGCGGCCAGCCAGCGTGTCTTCCTGCACGGCAACCGCATCGTCCATGTGCCAGCCTCCAGCTTCCATGCCTGCCGCAACCTCACCATCCTGTGGCTGCACTCAAACGCGCTGGCCCGCGTCGACGCCGCCGCCTTTGCCGGCCTGGCCCTGCTGGAGCAGCTGGACCTGAGTGACAATGCGCAGCTGCGTGCCGTGGACCCCGGCACGTTCCGCGGCTTGGGCCGCCTGCACACACTGCACCTAGACCGCTGCGGCCTGCAGGAGCTGGGCCCAGGGCTATTCCGCGGCCTGGCCGCCCTGCAGTACCTCTACCTGCAGGACAACGGGCTGCAGGCGCTGCCCGATGACGCCTTCCGCGACCTGGGCAACCTCACCCACCTCTTCCTGCATGGCAACCGCATCCGCAGTGTGCCCGAGCGTGCCCTGCGCGGCCTGCACAGCCTCGACCGCCTACTGCTGCACCAGAACCGCGTGGCCCGCGTGCACCCGCTCGCCTTCCGGGACCTCGGCCGCCTCATGACGCTCTACCTGTTCGCCAACAACCTCTCGACGCTACCTGCCGAGGGCCTGGCGCCTCTGCGCTCCCTGCAGTACCTGAGGCTCAATGACAACCCATGGGTGTGCGACTGCCGGGCGCGCCCACTCTGGGCCTGGCTGCAGGGTTTCCGCGGCTCCTCTTCCGAGGTGCCCTGCAGCCTGCCGCCGCGCCTGGCCGGCCGTGACCTCAAGCGCCTGGCCGCTGCCGACCTGGAAGGCTGCGCCGCGGCCCCCAGGCCCTCCCGCCCCATCTGGACCGAAGGGGTCACCGACGAAGAGCCCCCGGGGCTGCCCAAGTGTTGCCAGCCGGACGCCGCAGACAAGGCGTCGGTGCTGGGGGCCGGTGGTCCGGCCTCGGCCGGCAATGCGCTTAAGGGCCGGGGACCGCCAGGCGATGGTCCACTGGGCAACGGCTCCCGGCCACGGCACATCAACGACTCCCCCTTCGGGACCCCACCCGGCTCGGCCGAGCCCCCTCCCACTGCTCTGCGGCCCGAGGGCTCCGAGCCACCGGGTCCACTCCCCACAGGCCCTCGCCGGAGGCCCGGCTGCTCCCGCAAGAACCGCACCCGCAGCCAGTGCCGACTGGGCCAGGCAGGGGCTGGCGGGGCCAGTGAGGCAGAGGGCTCAGGGGGCCAGCCGGGCCTCGCTGGCAGCCTCGCCGCCCTGGGCTTGGTGCTGGCGCTGTGGACGGCTCTCGGGCCCTGCTGACCAGCCTCCAGGACCCGCACCCACCCGAGGACGCCAGGCCTGACTCGGCCGCCAAGTGTGTGTACATACGGGGCCTCCGTCCCTGCCGCCAGGCAGCGCCACACAGAGGGCTCCAGGGGCAGGGAGGACCCCCTGACGGACACCACCCCCACCCCCACTCCCATCTCACCCCCATCATGTTTACAGGGTGCGGCCGCGTTTGTTCCAGAACGCCGCCTCCCGCCCAGATCTCGATCTCTAGAGATATGCATTTTATTTTACTTGTGTAAAAATATCGGGACTCCGTGGAATAAAAGAGCTCTTTTCTTAAGCCGTGGCCTCTGGGCTGGGAGTGTGGTGGACGATGAGGGGGTTCCTGGACACCCCACGGCTCCAGAGGGAGGGCGGGCCGGCCACACGGGCCGGGGCGGTCCCAACCAGTTCAGCGTGAACGTGGCCACCAGGGCCACCGGTGGGGGCCTCAGTGCCCAACCCGAGTCCCAGCCTCTTAGAGCTACGGCCGGCATGCAGGGAGGGCTGTGCCTGACACACGCACTGAGTGTGTCTGCCTTTGAGGGAGCATCCACTCTGGTTCACACGGGGTCCCTGGAGAGGTCCCACCTTCCCATTTCGGCTGGCCCGTGGCCAAGCTGCCCCCTGGCCCCATGTGGCTCAGGGTGCCCAGCCCCCCCTCCTGGAGTAGCCTCAGATGGGGGTAAGGGTGCCAAGGTTTGGAGAGGACCCTGCTCCTGCTGTGACAACGCCCTGCCGCCACCCCACCCCTCGCCGCGGGCCTGGCTGAACTTGCCCGCCCCCACACCACCGCCAGTGGTCACATGGCAGACGTGTGGCCAGGCCTGCACATGCCTGTGTCCAGGACACCCCACCCACGGATGCCACGCTCGCAACCTAGATGCAGGCACACACCCACACACACGCAGGGGACACACACGTGCACCCATGGGCCGGGAACACGTGCACCCGCAAGCACACACAGACAGGGACACGCACGTTGCACGTGTACCCACAGGCACACACGGGCAGGGGACACGTGTGCACATGCCCCCACAGTCAGGGGATGCATGCATGCACACGCACAGATGGGACACATGTGCACACGGTGTGTGTGCACGGCGTATGCCCACGTGGACAGGGCACAGATGCTCACACACACACGTGTGCACACAGCTCAGGCACGAGTGCATACCGCGCATCTTCTCCAGGACTGGGCTGGTGAGAGCTCGGAAACAAAAGGCAAGGGGCCACGTGGCAAGGACGCCAAGCTACAGGCGCCTGTAAAACTTGCCCCCCGCCCGGTTCCCCCCAGAGCCTAGAGGAGGGGGGAAAGGGAGAAGAGCAGAGTGAGTGGGGGAGGGAGGGGGGAGTGGAGCTGGTGGAACCAGATGGCCGTGGGGGCGGCCTGGGCTCCAGAAGCCGCAGAGGAGGGAGGGGTGGGGTGTGTGCTTAGCTCCTAAGGGGCCCCTAACCCCCACCCCCCAGTTCCTTTGTGCCACTGCCCAAAGCAGGCGCTCAGGCCCCACCTTGCTCCGGGGCCCAGCCCCCCACTTCCCACCCCCACTGGGCTGCATGGGTGGGAAGTTGTGTGTAAAGCTTGTGGGGTGGGAGGGCCTGGCAGGGTTCATCCCCAAGGGCTCAAATCCCAGGGGCGCCCTGGGCAGGGTCCTCAGAGTGGTCCTTAGTGGCTGGACCATCTCCGACCTCTGCCTGTCCCTCCCCATCCCTTTTCTTCCAGGAGACCCTGAAGTTACCCACACTTTTCTGCCCTGCAGTTGTCCATCTGTGCAGTGGATGTCAGTGTGCCTAGCCTTGCCCCCAGGAACTGGGCTCAGGCCAGGGCGACCCGGGTCTGGCCCTATACAGTTTGTCTGTGACCTTGGTTTGTCTGTGACCCTCAGCCCCAAGAGACCCCATGGCTCTCCCCCACCAGTGGCCCCGGGTCCATGGAGGGCCTAAAGTGCCCAGGTTTGGGTCACCTCATGCAGCCATCAGTGCTCCTCAGTGCCCTGGTCCCATGACCCTGCAGCCAGGTCCCTCCTGCTCCCAGGAGTTGCAGACACAGAGGGAGCAGGGGCTGGCACTCTGTCCCGTTTTCGCTCCATCAGTGCCGGCCACACAGCCAAGTTGCTAGAGATTGAGGGGACAGAGTTGGGGGTTTCCCACATGCCACTGGATGGGTCGGCATCAGGAAAAGGCACACACGCATGACAAAGAGCCTCGAGGCTCATTCCTGAGCTACCGGTCTGTAGCTGGTGCTGGCGCCCTCTGTGGCTCCCCAGCCAATAGCAGGCCTCAGCTTGCATGCCCCAGAAGATGGGACACTCAGTACCAGACAACTGTCGGCTTCTGAAGCAGGCTGGACTGTATCCGGCACCCCCAGCCAGCCCTCAGGTGGCTCAGGAGGCTGCAGGACCGAGGAAGGGTCCCAGTGACACTCGACATGCAGTGAGTGCTTGATGAAGCTGCCCCAGGGCCCACAGTGAACTGTGACTTGCATGGGCCCTACTTCCTGGGCTCCAGGCTCCTGGCACCTCTGGAGCCCCCAGACCATTCCCTGGACTTTGCACCCTCCTCTACAAGGGAGCACAAAGAGCATTCAGCAGGGAGCAGGGGTAAGGGGCCTGTCAGGCTTGTTGCAGGAGGTGAGTGAAGCCGTGGAGGGTGAGTGGGGGTAGACCTGGAGGGGGCATTGGGCAGGGGGGATCATGCAGGCCCTGTCACATTCCAAGAGGACCGCTGTGGTTTGGCCGAGGGTTGGGTGGGGGCCCCGAGGGGTGTGGCTGGAGTCTGCTGTGGCATCCGGAGGGTGGAGGCGGTCGGCAAGACTCCCGGGTGTCTGCCCTGAACAGCCGGCGGGGGGCGCCCATCCCCGGAGGCCCGGGAGCCATCTGGGCGGGGGTGTCGCGTGGGCTGTGCGGGCTGAGCCCAGGAAAGGGCCTGGGCTGGAGGACACACGTTTGGGAGTCGTGAGCGTTTGGGTGATATTTCCAGCCCAGGAAGCGATGAGCTCACCCAGAGGGTGCTGAGGGATGGGGAACAGGGTGGGGGTGCAGATTGCCTGCTGGTACCCGGCAGGCTCGGCATCCCCCTGCCCACCCCACCTCACCCTGCTCCAGGCCCTGCTGATCCACCTCCACCTGCTCCACCTGCCCAGCACAGCCCTTCCCCTCCCTACCCTTCCTGCCCACCCCAGCCCCTCCTTGCCCCTCCCCATCCCTCATGCTCACTCTTCTCCACCTGCTCCACCTGCCTGGACCGACCCCTCCCCGCCTCACCTGCCTAGCCCAGCCCCTCCCTAGCCTCCTGCCAGCCTGGCCACTCATTTCCAGACCCCTGGCCTTGGGCAGGTGGGGTGACTGGTGTCCAGCCCCAGTCTCCTGGGCCCGGAGGCCTGGGAGGAGGCAGATTCAAGCCACGTGAAGCGTGTTAAGCTCATAAATCTGGCCCCCTTCCCCCTCCGCTGCCACCCAGCCCAGAGGCTCGTGGCTGGTTTACCACGGACACTTCCAGCTCCCATCCACCAGGGAGGCCAGACCAGCCTCGAGGTAACCGGTGGATGGAAGCCACCCCAGCTCATGGGGCTGTCCTTGTGTCCCAGACCCCGGCCAGGGCCCCGCCACCCCTCGGCGCAGGGGGAACCCAGCTCTGGGCTGGTCCTGAGGGTCACTTCTCAACCAGCCAATGGCCTCAAGCACTGGGGCCCTGGGAGGGTGGGTGGAGGGCAGCAGTTCGGACCTCCGGAGGGTTGGGGGTGTCCTTGGGGGAATCACCCTGTGGGTCTCTTGCCCAGGGCCTGCACGGGTGGGCCGAGTCCTCAGACCAGAGGCCCTGCTTCTTGTTTATCTGTCTGCCTGGGGCTTTGCACTGTAATTAGGAGAATTATTTTTTTAATCCTTGAATTAGTTATGAAATCATACAAGAAGCAGAATGTGCAGCAGCTGATGGTCAATTAATGTCCGGGGAGACTTAGAACATGCCGGAAACACGTTTAGAGGGAGGTAAGTGTTTACTGGCTGAATGAGCTGGGACCCTGGGGCTGGCTAGTGCAGCAGCGAGGGCGGGGTGGGGGGAGTCCGTGCTCCCGGACAAGCCTGATGGCCCCAGGCTGCCCTGCTGTGTCCCACAGTTAGGCGAGACAACAGCCCAGGGAGGTGAGCGACAGTGTCCCAGGTGACAGTTCCCAGGCCACACTCGTTCTGGTAGACCCACTGCCCACCATGGCTTTGCCTGATGGCTGGGTGGGGTCTCTCAGTGGGAGCCTCAGCTTCCTCCTCCCAATAACTGTGGGGGCCACACGGCCTTGGGTGTCCATCTCTGCCCCCTTGTTTCACTTGGCTCATGGGGGTGTTACTTGGCCTGGTGGGGCTCCTCCATCTGGGGGTGCTCTACCCGGTGGGGCTTCTCTGCCTGGCAGGGTTCCTCTACCTGGCAGGGCTCCTCCACCTTGGGAGTTCCTCTACCTGGCGGGGCTTCTCCACCTTGGGGGTTCCTCTACCTGGCGGGGCTTCTCCACCTGGGGGGTTCCTCCAGCTGGCGGGGCTCCTCCACCTGGGGGGCTTCTCCACCTGGCAGGGCTCCTCCACCTGGCGGGGCTCCTCCACCTGGCGGGGCTCCTCCACCTGGGGGGTTTCCCTACCTAGCGTGTCTCCTCCATCTGGGGGGCTCCTCCACTTGGCGGGGCTCCTCCGCCTGGGGGGTTTGCCTACCTGGCGGGGCTCTTCCACCTGGGGGCCTCCTCCAACTGAGGGCAGTCCTCCACCTGGTGGGGGGACTCCTCAGCCTGGGAGAGGATCCTTCACCTGGAGAGGAATCACTTAGCTGGGGCATCAGTGCTCCCTGGGCTGTGGTGGACACAGAGCCAGCCTCTGGGCATGAACTGCCCCACTGCACCTCTGGTGTCCACCCTTGGGCTTCGTTCATTCCTGGTGGCCTTGCTCACTGATCCTAACTCTGGGGAGAGTTGCCCTTCCCCAGCATCTGCCCCCAAACCTGCACCAGGCCCAGGCTGCCCCGGACCACACTGCAACAGACCTGGCCCTCGCACACTTTACAGCCTGGAGGGGACTCAGCAGGGGCACCACAGACACTCTGGGGCAGCCCAGGAGGAGGACATCATAGTGGCCACCAGTCACCAGCATTCTGGACATGGCCCCATCCCACCCCCACAGTGCCCTGGGCCACAGATGGGTTACTGAGGCAAGGGGCCCACGTAGTCACATGCACCCCCTCCAGCCTGCCCCATCACGTGGTCCCTCCCAGCCCTGGAAGGCAGCTGGTGGGGCGCCGTCCCCGAAGTGGAGGGGCGTGAGTGGTGCTCAGCCTGCAGGGAGGGACAAGTCTGTGGTCTGTGTCCACGCTGATGGTGACACTGGAAAGCACAGGCCAGGGCTTTCACCCAGTCTCCACCAAGGCCAGGCACCTACTGACCAGCGTGTCCCCAGCCCCAGGGTGCTGCCCCTCCAGGCCGGCACTGCTCACCCCAAGTCTGTGGGGCTCGACCCCAAACCCTTTAAGTGGCCACGCTCGTCACCCCAAACACAACTTGCAGAGGCGTGCCCGGAGCCCTCGGACGGGAAAGGGGGTGCCAGGCCTGTTCAAGTGAAGTTCAGCACTTTGGAAAGATGGGCATGCAGAGAAGGCGGCCATTGAGTCAGGTATGGTGCTTCGGGGAGCTGAGCCACGTTGGTGGGGGTGGGCACCCAAGACAGTGGCTGCCTCTTGACCACCAGCCATGCCAGCTTGAGCCTTGGCTCTGCCAACACCCTCTTGCTTCTCTGCCTGGACCCCTGCCAGCCTGGGTCCCCCACCTCTCACGGGGCCTCCTTCCCAAGTCCCTGCCCAAGCCCACCCTCCTGCCAGCCTGCCGGCCACACTCCAATTCCCAGGCTGAGATTTAGAGCCCCCGGGTTGCCGCTCTGCCTACCTCTACCCCACTCAGCCTTGTCTGCCCATCCTAATTCAGCCCCTCCACCTCCCCAGCTCCCCCTGAGTGCCCGCCTTTGGCCCATGACCAGGCTCTGCCACATTTGGTGGCTCATCTTCTACAGCTGGGATCCTTCGCCCCGACTCCTGGGCCTGGAGGTCTGTGCCCCCTCCTAACCTCGGCAGCCGTGTCCAGCCTGAGGAGTGGACATGTGGACAGGGGATGGGGCTCCCCGACTGGGGCTGCTTTGCCCCAGCGTGGTGCTGCTAGTTTAGGAGGCTGAGCTGGTCTGAGCTCCACAGAGGAGGCCGAGGGCCTGGCTGGCTGGCTGCTCCGTACTGGGGTGCGGCCAGGTGTTAGTCCCTGCCTGTTGCTGGGGAGGTAGGTTGGAGCCCCTCCCGGTGGGGAGGCTGTCCCAGGATGCCTTGGGTGCCTCTCCCACCCCCAGCCAGGTCACTGTGAGGGTCAGAGTTGAAGTCGGTGGATAGAAGGGCCCATGCCCCATCCCACCCATCTCCCTCACCACTGTCCAACCTCGACTCCGAGCCCGCGGAACTCCTCAGTCTCCTCTCTGTTTCCTTCCAGCATTTTGGCCCCAGCATGACCCTTTCCTCCAGGAAGTCCTCCATGAGCTCTCCAGGCTGACCCCACCAGCCATGGGGTCACAGAGCTCACACCTGGCAAACCGGAGCTAGGAGGTCTTCAGAATCTGTCCAGGTCCCAGGCAGGGTCACCTGTGTGGCATGAGGAACGAGTAGCTCTCATCAAAGGGTTTTCTGGGGCTCACTGTAAGGGCAGCCAAACGGACCTGCCCTCAGTGGAGGAGCCAGATGAGGTCTTTTTGTGACCTGTCCCAAAGATGAGGCCTCAGGCCGTCCCTCCCTCCGCTGGCCCTCTACCAGCCAGCAGGTTCTTCCTTGCCCTGGGACCCCAGCGGCCATCCTGTGGCTGGGAGAGGAGACGCTGGTGCAGAGCGCGTGCCTGGGACAGACTTGATCCTGTGGGGACCTCATGGCCCCCTGGCCCCACCCTACTGAAGTATGCTGAGACTGGGGTTCCACTTCCATATCCCATACTCAGCATTTCCGTTGCTCCTCCTAAGATTGTATGGGGGGCCGGTGGGGGCCACAGAGCCTACGCTAGACCTGCTCAGTCACCCGTTTCCCTGGTGTACTGGTCTCTCCCCTGCCCTTTCTGCAAGTGCTGGGTCAGAGGCTCTGGGAGGGCTCCATGCGTCGTGGCTCTCTGATACCGCCCCCCCCCCGCCCCAGCGTTTGTTTGCCATGCATTTATTAGGCACCTGCTGTGTGGGGTGGCACTCAAACGGGCCTCCCTCCTAGAGACCAGCAGGGGTGTCACTTGGAGCGACCATGTCCCCCGTTGCACCCCCCCATGGCCTTCTGATGCCTTCTCCGTGGGGCACGGAGGGCACCTTCCGTGGTCTGGCCTGTTTAGTCCACACGGAGGGATGGGGCAGGGGGGTGGCGGCATGTTGTCCCTGCCCACACGCCTGCACCCCCTGATAGTGGGAGGTCGGATCCTGGGTGGACGCAGGCCTTGGGGGCCCGTGCCCCAGGACCTGGGAGCCGGGAGGTACCACTCCGTGCCACTGCTGCCGTGAGCCTCTGCAAGGAGGGCTAATTAAAAGCCTCTGACAGACATGGGGGGGGAGTGGAGCGGGCGGCCTCCAATTTGTCTTCACAAAGGGCTGTGCAGAGATTTATGGGTGATAAAGGAGCATCCATCCCAGCCGGCCGACAGTGAGGGGCGCGGGTGGGAAGACAGGTGGGCCCGGGCTGCGGGGGGAAGGGGAAGCATGCTGGCCAGGAGGGATGCTGAGCAGGAGCTTTCAGGAGGCCGCACACCAGAGCGGGGAG
>JAQZBX010095448.1:0-11919 GCA_029593785.1 Cabassous unicinctus
CAGAATTCCCATATGTCACCCCTCCATTAACAACTTGCATTGTTGTGGAATATTTATTACATATTATGGAGAAACATCATCAAAATATTACCTCTAACTATTACATTGTTACATTGTTATATTTTTCCATTTTTCCATACAACCTCCTATTATTAACACCATTTATTATTATTATACATTTGTTATAGTTGATGAGAGAATGCTCTCATGAAATGCTACTGATTTTTGCAAGCAGATCTTGTACCACTTGGTTGAACTAGTTTATCAACTCTAATTGCATTGCTATGGATTTCTCAAGATTTCCCTTATCTATAAGATCATGTTGTCTGCAAAAATTTCTTCTGTTCCAATTTGGATGTCTTTTATTTCTTTTACTTGACTAATTGCTCTCACTAGAACTTGTAGTATAATATTGAATAACAATTGACTTCCTTGCCTTGTTTCTGATTATAGAGGGAAATATTTCATTCCTCAATCATTTTCTCTGATGTTCTTTGCAGGTTTTTCATATTTGTCCTTTATCATTGTGAGAAAGGTTCCTTCTGTTCCTAGAAATCTATTTTTTTTAAAAGAGGTTCTGTATTTTGATGAATGTCTTTTATGCATCAGTTGAATGGATTATGTTTTTCCCCCCATCCTTCTATTAATCTGCTGCCTTACATTTTGGATTTTCTTATGTTGAACTCCCTTGCATATCTGGTATATAACCCACTTGATCATGATGTATAATTCTTTTAGTATGCTGTTAGATTCAATTTGCTATTATTTTGTTAAGGATTTTTGCATCTATATTTAAAAGGGATATTGGTCTAAAATTATCTTTTCTTGTAGAGTCATTATCTTGCTTTGGCATTAAGGATGATGGTGGCCTCATAGAATTAGTAAGGGAGTGTTCACTCCTTTTAGTTTTTTTGAAAGATTTTGCACAGG
This sequence comes from Cabassous unicinctus, assembly GCA_029593785.1. NCBI lineage: Eukaryota > Metazoa > Chordata > Mammalia > Cingulata > Chlamyphoridae > Cabassous > Cabassous unicinctus. The sequence continues at coordinate 931 of JAQZBX010095448.1, forward strand.
ATTTTTGTTAAATCTTCTTGAAAAGTTTGATAAAATTTACAAGTGAAGCCATCTGTTTTGGGATTTTCTTTCTTGGGAGGTTTTGTTAACTAGTTCAATATTTTAACCTGTTTTTGGTATATTTAGATAATCCATTTCTACTTGAGTCAGTGAAGGAAGTTTTTAATTTCTGGAATTTATCCATTTCATCTAAGTTATCTATTTTTTTGCTCATATTATAATCATAAAATCCTTACTGATTCTTTTGAGTAGGTGGTAATATTTCCATTTCACTACTGATTTTAGTCATTTGTGTCCTTTCTCTTTCTTTCTTTGTTAGTCTAACTAAAGGTTTTTCAACATTATTGATCTTTCCAATGAAACAACTTTTGAGTTTATTGAGTCTTTCTATTATTTCTTTTAATCTTTTTAATTAGAGAAGTTGTGAGTTTACAAAATAATCATGCACATCATACAGGATTCCCATACATTGCCCCACCACCAACACCTTGCATTGTTGAGTAACATTTGTTACAAATGATAAAAGAACATTGTCAAAATATTGCTAACTATAGTCCATATCTTACATTTGGTGAATTTTCCCCACAAACCACCTTATTATTAACACCATGTGTTAATATTGAACATTTGTTATAGTTCATGAGAGAACATTCCCTTATTTGTGCTGTTAAACCCAGTCCATCACCCACTACAGGATTCACTTTGTTATACAATGTGATGCCTTATATAATCCACCCAATGTGTACACTCGGTGGTTCTCAGTTTCATCACAGATTTGTACTGTCACCATCACAGTCAATCTGTTCTGTGGCAGGGGGGTCTGGTTTTATATTCTGCTTTATTTTTCATTTTTGTATTTTTAAAGAAGCTTTAGATTACAGAAATGTTACATCAATAATAGAGGAGTTTCTAATATACCCCACCCCTCCCCCTACTACATATTCCCACATTAACAACATCTTTCTTTCGTATGGTAAATTTGTTACAATTGATGGAACACATATTGAAGCATTGCTACTAACCATGGTCTATAGTTTACATTATACTTTATACTTGGCAATGCAAATTATATAGGTTTTGACAAAATGTATAATGGCTTGTATCCATCATTGAAATGTCATGCAGGGCAATTATAATGTCCCCCAAATCTCCCACAGTTACACCTAATCTAACTTCTTTCTCCTCTCAGAACCTCTGGTGGCCACTGCCTTTATATCAATGATACAAGTTCTTCCATTGCAAGAATAATAAGTTTACTTAATCCATAGTTGTATTTCCCCTTATGTTTGTTCATTCCTTATTTTTGCGGATTTTGAGATAGGGATGCTCACTCTGCTTATGATTGTGCGAGGGTTGGCTTAGATATCATGGGGAAGATAGATGAAACTGTCTTACTTGCATTTGTGGATACTCTCTGTTTTATAGGGATGGGTATCATCCATCAACATCTTTTATTTTTTGCTTGTCCTTGGTGAGACCAATGAACTGGAGAGTAGATGTTGCAATACTGCTGATATTCAGTGTCCAACAAAAATATGAACACATGAAAGATTTAAGTCTCTGGGACATTCATTTAATTACTATAGTGTTAATTATAGGTTCAAATAAAGGGGCCAGAAGAGCCATGTGTAGGGAAATTATAAATGAGTCTAACACTGTTACATTGAGAAGCATATATTCCAAAGAAAAGGCCATTGACAGGGTGCTGAATACCTGAGATGGTCTTCCTGCCTATAGTTTCTCTAAAGCCCTCAGGAGCCCTGGTATTTGAGGCACTGTTTACTGTGGCAGTCAATGAGATCCTGCTGAGTTGTGCATAAGTATAACTTCTGGGATGAACTCCTAACTTGTTTTGAAACCTCTTAACCACAAAAACTCATTTCTATTTAATATTTCCCCTTTTTGGTTAAGGTCTTGTTCCAAATGCATTGCCAGTTGGTGCTTGGTAATAATCTCTTGGTGCCAGGGAAGCTCATCCCTGGGAGTCATCTCCAATACAGGGGAGAAAGTAGTGTGTTTATATGCTTAGTTTGGCTTAGAGTGAGGCCACATTTGAGCAACAAGGAAGCTTTCAGGAGCTAACTCTTAGGCAATACATAATACTAAGCTAAGTTTCAATTTCACAACAAGTTTCATAAGTACAAACAGCAATATCAAAGGTCTGGCATAATGAACTGTCATCCTTTGACAGGCATTGCCCATATACTGAGGGGATTCTTGCAGCTCTATTAGAGAATGTAGCAGGACTTCCCAAGATGGGAATTCAATATTCTTTCAGTTATGATACATGTCTCCACTCACAGAGACAGTGCCTCATGTCCATATGAACATATTTATATGCCATAGAGGCATGCCCCAGATGTACCCCTCCCTACACATACTCCAATCATTGACACCCTGCACCAGTGATCCCCCCTGCCACAGTTTTGACCCTTCTGTTATCCAAAACCTCCCAAAACTATATCAAAAATAAATAAATAAAAATAATAAGAAAATAAAATAATAACAAATAACAAGTAAAATACAAAAATAAAAAAATAAAATAAAATATTGTTTCCATTGTGTCTTTAATCCATGTAAAATATGTTACCTTTTTTGTACAGTGACAATTTCTTCCATATGTTCCCCCAGTGTCTTAATTTTTTGTTCTACATTCAAATAACCTCTAGGTTATAGAATTCACATGAATAATATAGTAGATTCCCCTATACTCAACCCCTTACCCCTCTCCCATTCTCCCTTATTAATAACATTTCATATGTGCATGTTAGATTTGTTACCATTGACGTACAAATATTTAAGTATTGTTATTAAACCATGGTCAACAGTTTACATTATGGCTTACATTATGGTTTACATTTTGCACCATTTAATTTTATAGGTTTTGACAAAATTTAAAATAGCCTGTATCTATCATTGCAAGATCATGCAGAACAATTCTAATGCCCTAAAAATGCCCTAATTTCCATCTATTCTATTCTTTCCTTCCCCTCCTCTCAAAACTTATGGTAACCATTAAGTTTCATTTTTTGAAAACGAAGGTTCATAGTTGCATGCATTACTACTGAGGGATTGACATATTGGTCTGTTTCTTTTTATTAGACATTAGGGATTCTTGCTCCTCTAATTGAGAACATACTATGCTTCCCCAGTGTTGTAGTTTAATATTTTCTTGTTTATTCTGTGGGACTCCACCCACTGAGATAACACACAATGATAAGATAAACACATACAAGCATGCTTCAAGTGTGCCTTATCCTGTATATACCCCCAACCCTGATGTCCTGCATCAGTAACCCACCCTGCAATATTTGACAAAAGAACATTCCCACCATTGTAGTTTTTACCACAGAACTGCATATCCCCAGAGTTAACCTATTCCTTCTTCCAGCCTTCCCCCCAGTTCCATGAATAGTCTGAATCAAATAACAAACTTTTCCACCTCACATTCCAGCATCATCAAACCCAATCACATCCCTGTACCACTATCACCCTCATCCACTGCCCAACATCCCCCTTCCACCTCTTCCACCTTATCAAAGATTTTGTCTATATTGAGGTTCAGCTCACCCCCCTCTACTGCCTTTCTATCTCCTGATAAACTATATTCCAGAGTCTAGCTCTGTGAGTCCACTCAATTTGCTTAAGTCATATCAGTAATGTTACGTAATATTTGTAGTTCAGTGTTATTAAATCTTAGAACATTTTCATTACTCCAGTAGGAAAAACCCCATACTCCCTTATACCTACTTATTTTTGACCATTAGAATTGATATTGTATCTTTGTCATTGCTACAAAATATTACAATATTACTGTTAACTACACTCAGTAAGCTACATTTGTTGTAGTCTCCCATGTAACATTATATTAACACTTTGTTATAGAACATGCTTGTATTTATACTGTTAATCACAATCCTCATTGACCACCAAAATCAGTTATACAGTCCCTAGTTCAACCTCTAGCTTCCTTTCCATTGACATTTTTAGGCCTAGATTACCCCATTTCAGCCACAATCACATTCATAAACAAGCAGTGTTAGCACTTATTATAATGTGCTACCATCAACTCTATTTATTTCCACACTTTTATAATAAACCATTTCCACACATTTACAGTCAACCTTATTAAAATTCTACATACATTAAGCATCAGCTCTTTATTATTTTCAACTCTGTATTTATTTATCTCCACTTATTCTTTGTTATTTCTTTCCATCTCCTTGCTTTGTGTTTAGTTTGCTCTTCATTTTCTATATTCTAGGTCTTTGATTTTAGTTCTTTCTCCTTGTTAATTTAAGCATTTAGAGGCATAAATTTCCATCTCATTCTTTACCTGGGTTTATCCTCTAATCTTTGTTTTTGATTTGTTTTTGTTTGTTTGTTTGTTTGTTTTTCATTTTCATTCACTCAGATATTTCCTAATTTTCCTTGTAGCATATCTTCTAACCCATTGGTTCTTTAAGAGTACGCTGTTTAATTTCCACATATTTGTGAACTTCCCCAAACATGTAAATTATGCATCTTTGTGAATTATAAAGGATTGTCAATAAAATTTTTGTAGGAAATTTTAAAAATGTCATTAAGCTTTTGAAAGTTTAAAACTATTATATATGTATATATTTAATATTCAATATGGGCTTTAACATGGATTACTTTAGAGATTTTATATAATTCTTGTATCTTTTATTATTTTTAACTATTTTTAGTCTTTTCTAGAAGACACTGCTTCATCCTCCAATATCAGCATGATCTTTTTCCATTTTTAACTCCTAAGAATTTGTTTAATGACTGTTCAGTTAATATAGAAAATTTCATTGAATTTCATTCCTCATTTACTTGCTAATGGAGTAAAAACATGAACAATATGTTTTTCATAGCATTTATTCTTTTCAATTTTAATTCTATTCAATGAAATTAATGTGTTTTCACATGAATTTTCCAAGCAGATTTTGAGTCCTTAAAAAGAAGACTTGCACATCTATTAATATCTCCTTGGTACAAATATTATTGTTGTCACGTAGGTTTTCATAGTTGTTTTCAAAATATATGAGATATCTATATATAAATTCATTTATGTTGATAATATGCTATAATTTCAAAAAGATCCACCTGATATTTAATTTTATCAATTTCTGTTTCAGTCTTTAAAAAATTTTACCCTACAACCATTTTCTCCATTTAAATACTTTCAGATACCACAATTGTATGTGTTAACATTGCAATGAATATCAAATTATTTGCACACATGATGGTTTATGCATTATCAAACACTTTATAAATTCTAGCTACTTCTTAAAGCAGATTATCTAAACCAAATTATAAATTAACTTATGCTAGTTAGTTAAATTATATTTTAATGGTTTCGCCAAAACTATGTGGTTGAGCTTTCTTTTTTTTGATCCTTATGTTATTGATTGATTAATATCTCTTGTTAAAATCATAGTAACCAGTAGAGCTCTATAGAAGAAATTATGACTTTTTGTTTGCAAGAAAATATACAATAACTTTGTTGAATTTGTACTGCAATTTAAGTACCTAATACTTGGGAATGTGTCAGGCACATGGCCTCTTCTCCATTAAGACTGAAGAATTGAGCGGATTAACATTTTCTTAATAACATTTACCTAATGATAAGCACTATTGTTTACCTTTAAGAGTTTGAAGTCATTTTTTGGTAAGTACAGACCAATTATAGCAGTCCATTTCCATCTATAAAAGAGTACAAGTGTTTCTCTCTTATAATTTCAAAACATAAATGAAGCAAGTCAATTACAACTGCAGTGGCAGCATTTCCCTTTGGAAAATCTATGAGTTCAAGCCTTTAGGGTGATGAGCAACAGAGATAAAACAACCATGATCCTTGTTCTTTTACCAACATCTCTGTTTGCTAAAGTCAGGAGAGCAAGAAGCAAAGTTCTTCTTTATGGAATAAATTTCTTAGTATTTGGAAGTCATGCTTAACTTTGCTATCTGGAATAATGTTCAATAATTATTTCACCAGCAGCAACTTCAGAAGTCTGTTGACTACTTGCATATGACAGATATATTAGTGAGTATAAATTTGCATTTATTCTGGTTTTTGTTTAAAATTCCAGAAAAAAAGAATATGGTTGTGAGTAAACCAAATACCTAAATCCTTCAAAAACAAAATTTCTAGAGTGACTATATGTCCAATTTAGGATCAGAATAGATGTGTCTCTTCAGTATATGTTACCTAGACACAAAATATTAATTTTGAATAAATTTGCTGAAATTTGAGATCAGAGATGTTTTATTTTAGGAGGATGAGTGTTGTAGAATTTTTGTTCATGAATGTATAATATTGAAACAGTTATTTACATAATACATAAATATTTTAGTGTATAACTGGGTGCTGAGAAGACTGTAAGCAAAGAAAAAAGTTGAAAATATTAGATAAAGGTTATTTTAGTTATAATTTATTAAAGGGTAGAAGAAAATGAAATAATAATTTAAAATTGATGGCTAATTTGATAAAACATGAATATTAAAAATAGTGAACATTAATTTTATTTTAGGATAAAAATCATTATTATTGATTCATAAGAATCATTAGGTTGTGGTAAGTTATAGTTTTTTCTTCATAAGCAGAATAATTTAAACTCTTATTGTTTAGAGCATGTTCTGAAGAAATATATGGCATAACACTCTAAAACTCAGCAATAAATCTACACTATGCTCGTCAATTTGGTAACAAGTAAAAGGACATAGTTTAGGAAAGAATGGATTTGAGGTGTTTTCTTCCAAAAAATTATAAGAGCAAATCGATTGCTTTCCCTCAAATACCCAGTCACAATAGTTTATACATTTATTTATTTTTCACCATAATGTGCTATTCAAAGAAAAAATACAGGAAAATCATATCTTTATTTTTTTGCTGACAGGGAACTTTATTTACATCTTAATATTTTATGTCTTTAAAAAAGAAAAGAAAGCAAATACAACAAAATGTTAACAGCTATTACTTCTGAATGGTGAGAATGTTATATTTATTATTGTTTGTATTTTTCTGTTATTTTTTCAAGTTTTCACTCACTTCCTCTGGTGCTCAACTGTATGCTCTTTTCCAAGACTGGCAGGAAATACTGGTAGTGTAGACACTTTGAGAAACAGTACAATACTGGACATTATACATGTTTTAAATGATGTTCAAAGTAAATGTTGGTCATATGTGATTTTAACCTTAACTGACAACTTTAGTATTAATCCTTCCTTTAAGACTAGACTTACAGAATTCATTAACATGATAACTTAAAAGCAAACTACATGTAAAACACTTTCTTCATTTATCTATAAGGATTTTTGAAGGACCAGTCTTTTGGTCAAACAAATAATTCATTTCTACATGGTTTTCCTTTAGTATTTTGTGTGGCTACGATTCCATTCGAACTTTATAACCTGTTATAAGAGAAATGTTTTTTAACTGTTTGCACATCAGCATTAGCGGAGGACCAAAATAAATAAAGCGAAAGACACTCCCTCAGAGGCTCGAATTGTTAGATTTTGATGTCGACTTAAACTTGGTGGGTTCCGTCATTCTGTTTAGATGCTCCTGTAGGTTCATACAAACACAGTGAATTGTTAGTTTAACTTCTTTTCCTTCCTTCAAGTTTATGATAAAGAGGCCAATTCCCATGTTACTGACTGACGCAATCTCAGATTTGCTCAGTGGTGCTGCTAAGGAACACTTAAGGTCAGTCAGAAAATAAGCAAATAGGCTTCTCATATAAGCTCCATGATTCACAAGTAAGACACTGGCTTCTAATCCTGAAGGGTCGCCGTTGGAATTAAATTCAGATCCAAGGTTTTTTTATTAAAGGAAATATTTCTGCTAAAGAATTTTCCAGAGAATTGCTTGGTTCGCCTTATGAGATTTGTTCTTTTTGACCCGCTTCTTTCAGGATCAGATGACAAAGAGATTCAAAAAAGTCTTTTCCACGCATTTTGATCTGGTGCAGCGTCTGTCCTCCACATGGCGTGAAGGTAGGGCACTCATCCCCAGCCATTTTCACCAAGGCCCTTAGCTAACTCTTCGCCTTGCCTTCTGCAACCCGGTATTTCCTTTCTCGAAGTCTGAAATTATACCTGACTGCCATCATATTGCAAAATTTTCTTTTTTCCAAAATCCCATGCATAGTCTGGTTGGTCCTCTCGAGATCACTGGAGAAAACGTGAGTGAGCCTGACATTTTAAAGAAATATGCCAACGGCAGCCGCTTGTTTTTAAGTCCAGTTTCTGAAAGAGATTTGTCTACTTCTTGTCCTTGAAGTATTTTTTCCTTGTTAAATCTTGTGTCTCCATGCCGGATAACAGTCAGAACAAAGCGGGTCATCTTCACTGGATCTGGGGGTAGAAAAAGAAAGGATCTCAGCTCCGTGTCCTGCACCCCAGCACCCACGCTGCGCCACAGCTCTGCACTTAATACAGAATATTAGTAAAAGAATGCATGCTGTAAGGGGAATAGGTAAGAATGTTAGAGCAAATCAATGGGAACACATATCTTGAGATGTGAAGACTTAAATGAAGGTATACTTAATATTTTTCAATAAAGAAAGTAACTAAGACTTTTGTCAAACATTTACTACTGCTTATTCCATATGCTAAATGAGCAAAGGTCGACAGGTTTCAGTATTTAGACTGAATTTGCCCACCTTAAATTTATAAATAGATGCTCATTCTTCATAATTTTACCATCAGCTGATATAATCCATTGTTAAGTGGATAGAGAAATATGGGCAATTGGGGAGACAAACAACTCACAATTATCAGATATTAACAGAAAATATATCCTCTATAGTATTAGAAAATTATAATGACACTATAGTTATAAATAAATATGATTTTCCAATATTTCCGTTACTTTCCATCCAAAAAAAACCTGGCAAATTTTAAATCAAATAGAGAAGTATATGAAGCTATTTAATACAAATTTGTGGAAGTTTCAGAATATCCAAGTAAAATGGCCATCAGAGAGTGAGAAACCAGGGTTAGAATTTGCAAAACAGTGAAAAGAAATAAAGATACATTTGTAGATAGAAATTTATCCTCTCCCGTCATTTTGTGATATATCCTTTAAGTGTGAACAGTAGTGAAATGAAAAGAAATGACAATGTAAAGACAGTGAACTGAGAAACATACTGAATTGGAAGAAACATTAAGAATATGATATTTAATTGATTTCAAACAATAATCTAAAAATCTCAGAATATACTAAAGAAGTTTAAATAGGAAGAAAGGAAATTTAAGGAAAGTAGGGAGAAAAATGTCAAAAATTATATCAGGTATATTTATAAGACAAATAAAGAAAAATAAAAGGGAATTATAAGTCAAATGAATTAATTGACAAACAAATATTGCAAAGCATAATGGAAGCAGACTGTGGCATGGACATCAGCGAGAGTAGATATATTTTCCTTCATATTCTCTCATATATAAATTAAGATCCTTTTCTCTGATGCACAGGATACTTTATCCAGAAATTTTGTGATAGTGAGTAGCTGGATAAACAATGGGTTTATGTACTTGAATATCAACAACATACCTAGATGCTTATAAATAGAAACAGAAAATTTTACAAAACAGAGCACTTATGGAACATATGAGTAATAAACTTTATTTTATGGTTGAAGCAAGTCTACTAAGCTCTAATTTTGTGACACCCACAAAACAAACACACACAGATATAGACATCACGTATTGAATAGTTCCTGCTGAGCATTACATAGGGACCTTTGTATTCTTGATCCCTTAATTAATAACTTACTTTTCTTTTATATTGCAGTATGTCATAAAAGAATGAGCAATATTTCAATGGTGACAAAATTTTTTCTCCTGGGTTTTGCCCATGGAATATTCAATTATTACAAGCTGTAAATTTTCTTGTAATTTCTCTATCTGCTTTGATGGGAAATATCCTCATCATCACCATAACGCCTTGGACCCATGCCTCCACACACCCATGTGCTTCTTTTTAAAGAATCTATCCATCATTGATATTTGCCCCATTTCTGCCATTGTGCCCAAAACTGTTGTTGATTCCTTGATACAGTGTAATTCCATCTTATACCTTGGATGTATTGTACAGATCTTTCTCGTGCTCTTTTCAACAGCTGCAGAGCTGTTTCTCCTGATGGCGGTGTTCATCGACTGCTGTCCTGCCATTTGCAATCCCCTGCACTATGACATCATCATGAACAGGGGCATGTGGGTGCAGATGGCTGCCGAGTCTTGGTTCAGTGGCAGCTTGATATCACTTATACATGCAGAAAACACCTTTACTTTATCTTACTGTGGACTCAATGAAATACATTTCTCTGTGATATTCCCCAGTAGTTAGTTATTTTATGTTCAGAGCATATAACTACAGAGACTGTGCTTATTCTCACTAGTACACTACTGGCTTTCTGCTGCTTTCTATGCATCATTATTTCATACATCTATATCTTCTCTACTATCAGAAAGATTCCCTCCACACAAGGACGGTCAAAAGCATATATCTCTTGCCTCCCCCACCGGAGAGTTGTTACATTTTTCCTCTCAACAGCTTTCATTGCTTACCTAAAACCCCTTTTAGGGTCTAAATCATTTAATGATCTCAATCTATCTGCTTTCTATATTTCAGTGCCCCCTTCCCTTAACCCCATGATATACAGCTTGGAAGCAAGGACATGGAGACAGGTTTGGAGAAGTTGATCACTAAGAAGCTCTTGACAAAAGAAAATATTTTTTTATATTTCTTCAGGATTAGAGGCATTCATTTCAACAATTATTTAGCTACTGTACAGGGTTGATCTAAGCTGGTCTCTTACAACTCTGTGATTATATCTAACGTTATCTGGAACTATGGTGCTGATACTTGGCCAAACTGGACTGTGATATACTAAATAGTTACTCATGAAGTCTTGATTACAGTTTCTAGGTGATGTTTATGTATGTATATATTTTATATATGTATATATTTGTACATAT
>JAQZBX010095449.1:0-11921 GCA_029593785.1 Cabassous unicinctus
ATGTATGGCAGTGTAAGAAACAGGAATCTTATTCAGAATTCCAAAGTGAAGAACCGGCACCTATGGCATAGTAGAAGAAGTTTTTAGATATTGATTGTAAGTGAAAACAAGGGCATAACTGGCAATGTAATGGGTATACTGCTTTGTATTGAAAACTGAAGAAACCAGTGTTTTGGCATAGGATGAGGTAAAGTCAGTATTTCTATATTAATAATGAGTCAAAGGAAGTGCATAGCAGCCAAACAAACAAGTATCTTACTTAACTTTCAAAGTTGAAATAACTGCTGCATTCAGAGCCTGTTATGTGAAACCAGTGTTTTGAAAATGAATTTAAATGAAAACACATGCATAGCATCAAATAAAAAATCTTATTTAGTTTTGTAAAGTGAAGAAACCACTGTATTGGCTTAAACTTAGGTAAAACCTGTGTTTTGACATGTGAGTGAAAGCAAAGCCATAGCAGCTAAACAAACCAAATATTTCTTACCTTTCAAACTTGAAGTAACTACTGCTTTCACAGAGAGTTAGGTGAAACCAGTGTATTCAGGTTGATTGTAGATGAGTACACATGAAAATCAGCCATTGAAACAAGTTTCTTTTCTGGTTTTCTAAAGCAAGGAAATCAATGCATTCATGCAACGTTAGGAAAAAACATTGTTTTCGAGTTGGTTGTGATCGAAACGCATGTATTGCATTGTAAGAAACAAGAATCTTATTAGATTTCCAAAGTGAGGAACCGGCACCTTTGGCATAGTAAAAGCAGTGTTTTGATATTCATTGTAAGTGAAAACAAATGCAGACCTGTCAATGTAATGAGAATATTGCTTTGATTTGAAAACTCAAGAAACTAGTGTTTTGGCATAGCATTAGGTAAAACCAGTGTTTTTACATTGATAATGAGGGAAAACAAGTGCACAGCAGGTAAACAAGTATCTTACTTTACTTTCAAAGTTGAATTAACTGCTGCATTCACAGCCTGTTAGGTGAAACCAGTGTTTTGATCATGAATTTAAATGAAAACACAGGCAGAGCATCAAATATAACACAAATCTTATTTAGTTTTGTAAAGTGAAGAAAGCACTGCATTGGCTAAGCCTTAGGTAAAAGCTGTTTGTTGACATGGGAGTGAAAGCCAGGGTATAGAAGCCAAACAAACAAGAAACTTACTTACCATTCAAACTTAAAGTAAGTTCTGCATTCACAGAGATTTTGGTGAAACCAGTGTCTTGAATTTGATTGTAAAAGAATAAACATGCAAATCAGTCAATGAAACAAGTTTCCTTTTTGATTTTCTGAAGCAAAGAACTCACTGCATTCAGCCAAATTTAGTGAAAAGCAGTGTTTTCAAGTTGATTGTAAATGAAAATACATATATAGCCTTGTAAGAAACAAGAATCTTACTTACATTTGCAAAGTGAGGAACCAGGAGCTTTTTCATAGTAAAAGCAGTGTTATGACATTCATTGTAATTGAAAAAAGTGCATAGCTGCCAATGTAATTAGAATATTTCTTAGTTTTGAAAATGGAAGAAACCAGAATTTTGGCATAGTATTGGGAAAAACTAGTGTTTTTACATTGATAATGAGTGAAAGCAAGCGCAGAGCAGCCCAACAAACAAGTATGTTACATGAGTTTCAAAGTTGAATTAACTGGTGCATTCACAGCCTGTTATTGGAAACCAGTGTTTTGAAGATGAATTTAAGTGAAAAACAAGCATAGAATCAAATAAAGGAAAATTCTTATTGGGATTGTAAAGTGAACAAACCACTCATTGGCTTAGCATTAGGTAACATCCGTGTGTTCCCATTTGTGAGTGAAAGCAAGGACATAGCAGACAAAAAAACAAGAATTTTACTTACCCTTCAAACATGAAGTATCTACATTCACAGAGAGTTAGGTGAAACCAGTGCCTTGAAATTGATTTTATGTGAATACACTTGCAAATCATCCAATGAAACAAGTTTCCTTTTTGGTTTTCTGAAGCAAAGAACTCACGGCATTCCACCAGCATTCACAAAAAACAATATTTTCAAGGTGATTGTAATAGAAAACACATGTATAGCCTTGTAAGAAACAAGAATCTTACTGAGATTTCCAAAGTGAGGACCCGGCAGTTTTGGCAGAGTAAAAGCTGTCATTGGTCATTCATTGTAAGTGATAACAGGTGAATACCTGCCAATGTAAGGAGTATATTGCTTAGATTTGAACACTGAAGAAACCAGTGTTTTGTCATAACATTAGGAAAAGCAGTGTTTTTACATTGATAGTGAATGAAAGGAAGCACAATGCATCCAAAAAAATAAGTATCTTACTTTACTTTCAAAGTTGAATTAACTGCTGCATTCACAGCCTGTTATGTAAAACCACTGTTTTGAACATGAATTCAAATGAAAACACAGGCATATCATCAAATAAAACACAAATCTTATTTAGTTTTGTAAAGACAAGAAACCACTGCATTTCCTTAGCCTTAGGTAAAAGCTGTTTGTTGACATGGGAGTGAAAGGAATGGCATAGCAGCCAAACATACAAGAATCTTACAAACCTTTCAAACTTAAAGTAACTACTGCATTCACAGAGAGTTATGTGAAACCAGGGTATTGAAGTTGATTGTAAATGAATACACATGCAAATCAGCCAAATAACAAGTCTCCTTTTTGGTTTTCTGAAGCAAAGAACTCACTGCATTCAGCCACCGTTATGGAAAACCAGTGTTTTCGAGTTGATTGCTACTGGAAACACATGTATAGCATTGTAAGAAACAAGAATCTTACTTAGATTCCCAAAGGGAGGAAGCGGCAGCTTTGGCCTAGTAAAAGCAATGTTTGACATTCATTGTAATGAAAATAAGAGTATAGCTGTCAATGTAATGAGTATATTGCAGAGTTTTGAAAACTGAAGAAACCAGTGTTTTGGCATAGTAATAGGTAAAACGAGTATTTCTACATTAATAATGAGTGAAAAGAAGTGCAAAGCAGCCAAACAAACAAGTATCTTACATAACTTTCAAAGTTGAATTAACTGCTGCATTCACAGCCTGTTAGGTGAAATCAGTGATATGAACATGAATTTAAGTGAAACACAGGCATAACAGCAAATAAAAGACAAATCTTATTTATTTTTTTAAGTGAAGAAACGATTGCATTGTCTTAACCTTAGGTAAAAGCTGTGTGTTGTCCTATGACTGAAAGCAAGGGCACAGCAGCCAAAAAAACAAGGATCTTACAGACCTTTCAATCTTGAAGTAACTACTGCTTTCACAGAGAGTTAGGTGAAACCAGTGAATGGGATTGATTGTAAATGAATACACATGAAAATCAGCCTATGAAACAAGTTTCTTTTTTGGGTTTCTAAAGCAAAGAACTCAATGCATTCAGGCAACGTTAGGGAAAAGCAATGTTTAAAAGTTGCTTGTAATTGAAAACACATGTATTGCATTGTAAGAAACAAGAATCTTACTTAGATTTCCAAAGTGAGAAACAGGCAGCTTTGACATATTAAAAGCAGTGTTTTGACATTCATTGTAAGTGAAAACAAGTGCATAGCTGCCAATGTATTGCGTATAATGCTTAGTTTTGAAACCTGAAGAAACCAGTGTTTTGACATACTATTAGGTAAAAGCATTGTTTTCACATTGATAATGAGTGAAAGCAAGTGCACAGCAGCCAAACTAGTATCTTACCTAGCTTTTCAAGTTGAATTAACTACTGCATTCACAGCCTGTTATGGGAAACCATTGTTTTGAAGATTAATTTAAGTGAAAACACAGGCATAGCAACAAATAAAAGAGAAATCTTATTTAGGATTGTAAAGTGAAGAAACCACTGCATTGGCATAGCCTTAGGTAAAAGCTGTGTGTTGACATGTGTGTGAAAGCAAGGGCATAGCATCTAAACAAACATAATCTTACTTACGTTTCAAACTGGAAGTAACTACTGCTTTCACAGAGACTTAGGTGAAACCAATGTCTCAGGTTGATTGTTAATGAATACACATGCAAATCAGCCAATGGAACAAGGTTCGTTTTTGGTTTTCTGAAGCAAAGAACTCCCTGAACTCAACCAGCATTCAGGAAAAGCAGTGTTTTCAAGATGATTATAATTGAAAACACATTATTAGCAGTGTAAGAAACAAGATTCTTATATAGGTTTCAAAAGTGAGGAACCAGCAATCTTGGCAGAGTAAAAGCAGTGGTTGGTCATTCGTTGAAAGTGACAACAAGCGAGTAGCTACCAATGTAAGGAGTATATTGCTTAGTTTTGAAAACTGAAGAAATCAGTGCTTTGACATAGCATTAGGTAAAAGCAGTCATTTTACAATGATAATGAGTGAAAGCAAGTGAACAGTAGCCAAATATGTATCTTACTTAACTTTAAAATTTGAATTAACTGCTGCATTCACAGCCTGCTAAGTGAAATCAGTGTTTTGAGCATGAATTTAAATGAAAACACAGGCAAAGCATCAAATAAAACACAAATCTCCTTTAGTTTCGTAAAGTGAAGCAACCACTGCCTTTGCATTGCCTTAGGTAAATTCTGTGTGTTGACATGTGAGTGCAAGCAAGGACATAGCATCTGAACAAACAGGAATCTTGCATACCTTTCAAACTTGAAATAATTACTGCATTCATAGAGAGATGAAACCAGTGTCTTCAAGTTGATTGTAAATGAATACACATGCAAATCCGCCAATGACACATTTTCTTTTTGGTTTTCTGAAGCAAAAAACTCACTGCATTCAAACAGTGTTCAGGAAAAGCAGTGTTTTCAAGTTGATTGTAATTGAAAACACATGTATAGCATTGTGAGAAAGAAGAATCTTACATGGATTTCCAAATCGAGGAACCGGCACTTTTGGCATAGTCAAAGCAGTGTTTTGACATTCATTGTAAGTGAAAACAAGTGCATAGCTGCCAATGTAATGAGTATACTGCTTAGTTTTGAAAACGGAAGAAACCAGTGTTTTGCCATAATATTAGGTAAAAGCAGTGCTTTTACATTGATAGTGAGTTCAAGCAAGCACTTAGCAGACAAAGAAACAAGTATGTTACTTAACTTTCAATGTTGATTTAACTGCTGCATTCACAGCCTGTCAAGGGAAACCAGGGTTTTGAAGATGAATTTAAGTGAAAACACAAGCATAACAGCAAATAAAAGACAAATCTTATTTACGATTGTAAAGTGAAGAATCCACTTCATTGGCTTTGCATTAGGTAAAAGCCGTGTGTTGACATGTGAGTGACAGCAAAGACATAGCTTCCAAACAAAAAGAATCTCACTTACCTTTCAAACTTAAAGTAACGACTGCACTCACAGAGAGTTATGTGAAACCAGTGCATTGAAATTGATTTTAAGTGAATACACATGCAAATCACCCAATGAAACAAGTTTCCTTTTTGGATTTCTGAAGCAAAGATCTCACTGCATTCAAAAAGAATTCAGGAAAAGCAATATTTTCAAGGTGAATGTAATTGGAAACACAGGCTAAGCATTGTAAGAAAGAAGAATCTTACTAAGGTTTCAAAAGTGAGGAACAGACAGCTTTGGCAGAGTAAAAGCAGTGATTGGTCTTTCATTGTAAGTGATAACAAATGAATAGCTGCCAATGTAAGGAGAATATTGGTTAGTTTTGAAAACTGAAGAAACAAGTGTTTTGGCATTGCATTAGGTAAAAGCATTGTTTTTACATTGATAATGAGTGAAAGCAATCGCACAGCAGCCAAACAAACAAGTACCTTACTTAACTTTCATAGTTGAATTAACTGCTGCATTCACAACCTGTTAGGTTAAACCAGTGTTTTAAACAGGAATTTAAATGAAAATCTAGGCATACCATAAAATAAAACACAAATCTTATTTAGTTTGGTAAAGTGAAGACAGCACTCCATTGACTTAGACTTAGGTAAAAGCTGTTTTTTTGAGATGGGAGTGAAAGCAAGGGCATAGCAGCTAAACAAACAAGAATCTTACTTACCTTTCAAACTTAAAGTAAATACTGCATCCACAGAGAGTTTGGTGAAACCAGCGTCTTGAAGTTGATTTTAAATAAATACACATGCAAATCAACCAATGAAACAAGTTTCCTATTTGCTTATCTGAAGCAAAGAACTCACTGCATTCAGCCAATGTTATGGAAAAGCAGAGTTTTCAAGTTGATTGAAATTGAAAACACATGTATAGCATTTGAAAAAACAAGAATCTTACTTAGATTTCCCAAGTGAGGAACCGGCAGCTTTGGCATAGTAAAAGCAATGTATTAACATTCATTGTAACTGAAAAGAAGTGCATAGCTGGTAATGTAATGAGTAAATTGCTTAGTTTTGAAAACAGAAGAAACCAGTGTTTTGGCATAGTATTAGGTAAAACCAGTGGTTTTACATTGATAATAAGTGAAAGCAAGCACACAGCACCCAAACAAACAAGTATCTTACTTAACTTTCAAAGTTGAATTCTCTGCTGCATTCACAGCCTGTTATGGGTAACCAGTGTTTTGAAGATGAATTTAAGTGAAAACACAGGCATAGCAGCAAATAACAGACAAATATTATTGAGGATTGTAAAGTGAAGAAACCACTGCATTGGCTTAGCATTAAGTAAAATCCGTGTGTTGACATGTGAGTGAAAGCAAGGGCATAGCAGCCAAAGAAACAAGAATCTTGCTTACCTTTCAAACTTGATGTAAGTACTGCATTCACAGAGAGCTAGGTGAAATGAGTGCCTTGAAATTGATTTTAAGTGGATACACATGCAAATCCAACAATAAAATAAGTTTCCTTTTTAGTTTTGTGAAGTAAAGAACTCATTGCATTCAACCAGTGTTCAGGAAAAGCAGTGTTTTCAAGTTGATTGTAAATGAAAACACATGCATAGCAGTGTAAGAAACAAGAATATTCCTTGGGTTTCAATGGTGAGGAAACGGCAGCTTTGGCATAGTGAAAGCAGTGTTTTGACTTTCATTGGAAGTGAAAACAATTCATAGCTGCCAATGTAATGAGTATATTGCTTAGTTTGTAAACTGAAGAAACCAGTGTTTTGGCATATTATTAGGTAAAAGCACTGTTTTTACATAGATAATGAGTGAATGCAAGTGCACAGTTGCCAAACAAACTAGTATCTTACATAAATTTCAAACCTGAATTAACGGCTGCATTCACAGCCACTACGGGAAACCAGTGTTTTTAAGATGAATTTAAGTGAAAACACAGGCATAGCAGCAAATTAAAGACAAATCTTATTTAGCATTGTAAAGGGAAGAAATCACTGCATTGGCTTAGCATTAGGTAAAATCCGTCTGTTGACAACTGACTGAAAGCAAGGATATAGCACCCAAACAAACAAGAATCTTGCTTACCTTTCAAACTTGAAGTAACGAATGCACTCACAGAGAGTCACATGAACCAGTGCCTTGAAATTGATTTTAAGTGAAGACACATGCAAATCAGGCAATGAAACAAAATTTATTTTTGGTTCTAAAGCAAGGAACTCAATGCATTCAGCAAACATTAGGGAAAAGCAGTGTTTTTAAGTTCATTGTATTTGAAAACACATGTATAGCATTGTAAGAAACAAGAATCTTACTTAGATTTCCAAAGTAAGGAACTGGCAGCTTTGTCATAGTATAAGCAGTGTTTTGCCATTCATTGTAAGTGAAAGCAAGTGCAAAGCTGCCAATGAAATGAATATATTGCTTAGTTTTGAGAACTGAAGAAACTACTGTTTTGGCATAGTATTAGGTAAAAGCAGTGTTTTTACATTGATAATGAGTGAAAGCAAGTGCATATCAGCCACAAAACAAGGATCTTTCTTAAATTTCAATGTTGAATAATCTGCTGCCTTCAGAGCCTGTTGCGGGAAACCAGTGTTTTGAAAATGAATTTAAAAGAAAACACAGGCATAGCATCAAATAAAAACAATTTTTTTTTAGTTTTGTAAAGTGAAGAAACAACTGTATTGGCTTAACCTTAGGTAAAATCTGTGTGTTGACATGTGAGTGAAAGCAAAGCCATAGCAGCTAAAGAAAGCAGAATCTTAATTGCCTTTTAAACGTGAAGTAACTACTGCTTTCACAGAGAGTTAAGTGAAACCAGTGACTTGAAATAGATTTTATGTGAATAAACATGCAAATCACCCAATGAAACAAGTTTCTTTTTGGTTTTCTGAAGCAAAGAATTCACTGCAATCAACCAGCGTTCAAGATAAGCAATGTTTTCAAGATGATTGTAATTGAAAACACATGTATAACCTTGTAAGAAACAAAAATCTTACTTAGATTTCCAAAGTGAGGAACCGGCAGCTTTGGCAGTGTAAATGCTATCACTGGTTATTCGTTGCAAGTGATAACAAGTGAATACCTTCCAATGTAAGGAAAATATTGCTTAATTTTGAAAACTGAAGAAACCAGTGTTCTGGGATAGCTTTAGGAAAAGCAGTGTTTTTACATTGATAATGAATGACAGTAAGTGGAAATCACCCAAAAGAAATACGTAACTTACTTAACTTTCAACATTGAATTAACTGCTGCATTCACAGCCTGTTAGGTGAAACCAGTGTTTTGAACATGAATTTAATTGAAAACACAGGCATAGCATCAAATAAAACACAAATCTTATTTAGTTTTGTAAAGTGAAGAAACCACTGCTTTGGCTAAACCTTAAGGAAAAAGCTGTGTGATGAAATGTGAGTGAAAGCATGGGCATAGCAGCTAAACAAACGAGAATCTTACTTACTTTTCAAACTTGAAGTAACTACTGTTTTCACAGAGAGTTAAATGAAACCACTGATTTGAGCTTGATTGTAAATGTATACACATGCAAATCAGCCAATGAAACAAGTTTCTTTTTTGGTTTTCTTAAGCAAAGAACTCAATGCTTTCAGCTGTTAGGGAAAAGCAATGTTTTGAAGTTGGTTGTAATTGAAAACACATGTATTGCATTGTAAGAAACAAGAATCTTACTTAGATTTCCAAATCGAGGAACCAGCAGCTTTGGCATAGTAAAAGCAGTGTTTTCACATTCATTGTAAATGGAAACAAGTGCATAGCTGCCAACGTAATGAGTATATTGCTGCGTTTATAAAACTGAAGAACCCAGTGTTCTGACATAGCATTAGGTAAAAGCAGTGTTTTTCCATTGGTAATGACTGAAAACAAGTGCACAGCAGGCAAACAAGCAATTATCTTACTGAACTTTTAAAGTTGAATTAACTGCAGCATTCACAGCCTTTTACGGGAAACCAGTGTTTTGAAGATGAATTTAAATGAAAACACAGGCTCAGCAGCATATAAAATACAAATATTATTTAAGTTTGGAAAGTGAAGAAACCAGTGCTTTGCTTGGCATTAAGTAATATCCATGTGTTGACATGTGAGTGAAAGCAAGGCCATAGCCGCCAAACAAAAAGAATCATACTTCCCTTTCATATTTGAAGTATCTACTGCATTCACAGAGAGTTGGTGAAACCAGTGCCTTGAATTTGGTTTTAAGTGAAAACATGAGCTAATAAGCCAATGAACCAAGTTTCCTTTTTGGTTTTCTGAAGCAAAGAACTCACTGCATTCAACCAGTGTTCAGGATAAGAAGTGTTTTCAAGTTGATTGTAATTGAAATCATATGATTAGCAGTGCAAGAAACAAGGATCTTACTTAGGTTTCAAAGTGAGGTACTGGCAGCTTTGGCAAGGTAAAAGCAGTGGTTGGTCATTCGTTGTAAGTGATAACAAGTGAATAGCTGCCAATGTAAGGAATATATGCTTAGTTTTGGAAACTGAAAAGACCAGTGTTTTGGCATAGCAT
Source organism: Cabassous unicinctus (assembly GCA_029593785.1). Lineage (NCBI taxonomy): Eukaryota > Metazoa > Chordata > Mammalia > Cingulata > Chlamyphoridae > Cabassous > Cabassous unicinctus. Next base: position 9,790 of record JAQZBX010095449.1, read on the forward strand.
TAGGTAAAAGCAGTGTTTTTATATTGTTAATGAGTGAGCCAAGCACACAGCAGCCAAACAATAAGTATCTTACCTAACATTCAAATTTGAATAAACTAATGCATTCAGAGCCTGTTAGTTGAAAGCAGTGTTTTCAACATGAATTTAAATGAAATCAGAGGCATAGAATAAAATGAAACACATATCTTATTTAGTTTTGTAAAGTAAAGAAACCACTGCATTGGCTTGTCCTTAGGTAAAACTGTGTATTGACATGTGAGTGAAAGCAAGTGCATAGCAGCCAAACAAACAAGAATATTACTTACCTTTCAAACTTGAAATAACTACTGCATTCGCAAAGAGTTAGGTGAAACCGTTGTCTTGAAGTTGATTGTAAATGAATCAGCCAGGGAAAGAAATTTCCTTTTTGGTTTTCTGAACCTAAGTATTCCCTGCATTCAACCAGCGTTCAGGAAAAGCAGTGTTTTCAAGTTGATTGTAATTGAAACCACATGCTTAGCAGTGAAAGAAATAAGAATCTTACTTAGATTTCCAAAGTTAGGAACAGGCAGCTTTGGCAGAGTAAAAGTAATGGTTGGTCATTCATTGTAAGTGATAACAAGCGAATACCTGCCAATGTAAGGAGTATATTGATTAGTTTTGAAAATTGAGGAAAAGAGTGTTTTGTCATAACATTATGTAAAACCATTGTTTTTACATTGATAATGAGTGAAAACAAGCACAGAGTAGCCAAAAAATTCGTATCTTACTTATATTTCAAAGTTTAATTAACTTCTGTTTTCACAGCCTGTTTGTTGAACCAAGTCATTTGAACATGAATTTAAATGAAAACACAGGCAGAGCATCAAATAAAACACAAATCTTATTTAGATTTGAAAGTGAAGAAACATCTGCATTGGCTTAGACTTAAGGAAAAGCCATGAGTTCATATGTGAGTGAAAGCAACTGCATAGTAGCCATAAAAACAAGTGTCATTCTTAACTTTCAAAGTTGAATTTACAGCTGCATTCAAAGGCTCTTATGGGAAACCAGTGTTTTGAAGATGAATCTAAATTAAATCACTGGCATAGCAGCAAATATAAGAAAAAACTTATTTAGGATTGTAAAGTGAAGAAACCTCTGCATTGGCTTAGAATTAGATAAAATCCGTGTGTTGACAAGTGAGTGAAAGCAATGGCATAGCAGCCAAACAAACAAGCAAATTACTTACCTTCCAAACCTGAATTCACTAATGCATTCACAGAATGTTAGGTAAAACCAGTGTCTTGAAATGGATTTTAAGTGAATACTCATTGGAATCGGCCAATGAAACAAGTTTCCTTTTGGTTTTCTGAAGCAAAGAACTCCCTGCAATCAACCAGCATTGAGGGAAAGCAGTGTTTTCAAGTTGATTGTAATTGAAAACACATGCTTAGCAGTTTAAGAAACAAGAATCTTACTTAGGTTTCAAATTGAGGAACCGGCAGCTTTGGGAGAGTAAAAGCACTGGTTGGCCATTCATTGTAAGTGATAAGAAGTGAATAGCTGCTAATGTAAGGAGTATATTGCTTAGTTTTGAAAACTGAAGGAACCAGCGTTTTGGCATTGTATTAGGTAAAAGCATTTTTTTACAATGAAAATGAGGGAAAGCAAATGCATGAGAGCCAAACAAACAAGTATCTTACTTAAATATCAATGTTGAATTAACTGCTGCATTCACAGCCTGTTATGGGAAATGCATGTTTTGAATAAGAATTTAAGTGAAAACACAGGCATAGCATAAAATAAAACACATATCGTATTTAGTTTTGTAACGTGAAGAAACCACTGCATTTGCTTATCCTTAGATAAAAGCTGTGTGTTGACATGTGAGTGAAATCAATGGGCATAGCAGCCCAATAAACAAGAGGCTTAATTACCTTTCAAACTTGAAGTAACTAGAGCATTCACAGAGAATTAGGTGAAACTAGTGTCTTGAAGTTGATTGTAAATGAATACACATGCAAATTATTCATGGAATCAAGTTTCTTTTTTGGTTTTCTAAAGCAAAGAACTCAATGCATTCAGCCAACTTTAGGGAAAAGCAGTGTTTTCAAGTTGATTGTAGTTGAAAATAAATGTGTAGCAGTGTAAGAAACAAGAATTTGACTTAG
>JAQZBX010095450.1:0-11912 GCA_029593785.1 Cabassous unicinctus
TTCAAATGTTCATGGGGGATTGCCACACTGGGTAGAGATTCATACAACAATTGAAAGAATATTGAATTCCCATTCTGGGGAGCACTGCCACATTCTCTAATGGAACAGCAGCAAACCCCAAGTACAGAGGCAATGACTAGTGAAGAAGGAAGGTCCATTGATGGGCCCTCGATATTGACAACAATGGTTAGTAGCCTTTGCTCTTGAAATTGCAACCTAGCGTAGTGTTGTAGGGTGCCTAAGAATTACCTACTGGGAGCCTCCTTGTTGCTCAAATGTGATCTCTCTCTAAGCCAAAATCAGCACATAAATGCATTACTTACCCCCCAGCATAGGACATGACTCCTGGGCATGAGCCTCACTACCAAGCACGAGCTGGTGATACAACTGGAGAACCTTGAATAAAAGGCGGAAAACATAAAGACAAATGAATTTATATGGCCTCAAAGTGAGGTCAAAGGGAGGTCAAAGGGAGGTCATCAGAGAGTTAATGCTTATGCACGTCTCAACAGGATATCATAGACTGCAAAAGTAGTTACTATCCCAAATGGTAAGGCTCCTGAAGGCTCTGGAGACACCCAGGTCCTATGGTCATGGCAAATAGCTCCATAGTTTGATGGCCTGCAAGTGAACCCTACCTTGGAATTTGTGATTCCATGTGTGACAGAGTTGGACTCAGATGTGACTGCTCTACAAACACCTCTTCTGTCACTTTTATTTGAACCTATAGTTGGTGTATGTCCAAGAGACTATAATCTCTGGGTTGTCCATATTCCAACTGGACCTTGAGCCTCAGTGGAGTTGGAACACCTATTCTTCCTTTCATTGGACTTGCCCAGGACAACTAACAATGAGGTGATGATAGACAACCACCACACTAATGAACCAAGATAGTCTACAACTGCAAGCAAGAAAGCCCCACCCATCAGCCATATGGGATTGAAGTCCCCTCTTAATTCGAGGTGGAGTGGGCATCACCATTCCAGAATCCTCAATATTGGGGGAAAAATATGGACTAGAGTGGACTTACTGGTGTTCTTTTATAGACTAATTGTGATTCTAGCAATGGAAGGAATTATATCATGGATGTGGAGACAGTGGCCCCTGGAGGTGCTGAAGTCAGGGAGAAGGAAAAAGAGGTATAATATGGGGGAATTTTCAGGACTTGGAATTGTCCTGAATGACATTGCAATGACAGATACATGCCATTATGTATCCTGCCATGACCTATAGAATTGAATGGGAGAGAGTGTAAACTACAATGTAAAGTATAATCCATGCTTAGTGTCAATTCTCCCAAATGTGTTCATTAATTGCAATGAATATAACACACTAATGAAAGAAATTGTTAGTGTGGGGAAAAGTGGGATGTGTGGGGAGTGGGGCATATGGGAATCCCTTATATTTTTTATGTAGCATATATGTAATCTAAGTAGCTTTTAAAAATAAATAAAAAATATAATAATAAAAAGACAGGTGATTGTATGATATAACAACAGAGAACAAAGGGACAAAATGGATGAAGTAAGTAATGCTTATACAGTAATAACATTGAATGTTATTGGCTTGAACTCCCCAATCAAAAGGCATAGGCAGAATGGATGAAAAATATGAGTCATCTATACATTTTCTAAAATAGGCTCACCTCAGATGTAAGTACACAAACAGCTTAAATGTAAAAGGTTGGAAAAAGGTATTCCATGCAAATAGTAACTGAAAAAGAGCAGGAGTAGCAAAATAAGTATCAGACAAATTAGATTTTAAATGCCAAACTGTTATAATGGATGGAGAAAGTCATTATATAATAATAAAAGGGAAAAAGAAGAAATAAGTGTACTAAACAGTTTTAGTACTGTACTAAATATTTTTCCACCTAACCTGAATGCCCCAAGATACTTGAGGCACCCACTGATAAAACTGAAGGGAAAAATAGGTGTCTCTAAATAATAGTTGGAGACTTCTATAAGTAGCTCTCAGTATTGGGTAGAACTTCTGGACAGAGGATAAATTAAAAAACCGAGAGCAGGAATATTACGATAAATGAACCAGACCTAACAGATATCTATAGACCATTGCACCCCAAAAGAGCATTATATGCATTCTTTTCAAGCACTCATGGATACTTCTCCAGGACAGATAATATATTGGTCACAAACAACACTCATTACATTTATAAAGTTTGAAATTATTCAAAAGCCTTTCTCCTGTCATAAAGAATGAAGATGGAAAACAATAATGGATCGAAAAAGGGAAAATTCATAAATATATGGAGATTAAACAACACACCCAAATAATTAATGGGTTAAAGAAGAAATTGCAGGAGAATCCAGCAAATATTTTGAGTTGAATGAAAATGTGAACACAACATATCAAAACCTATTGGAAACTGTCAAGGCAGTGCTGAGAGGGAAAATTATAGCCTTCAATATATTAAGTACACTCAAGGAATTAATTATTAGAATATAGGTCATCAGAAAATAGAATGAGGGTAGAGAATTGAAAACTGATGGTTAATCTGTGCAGAGTTGGTTAAAAGATTGTTTGTAGTCTTTGGAAATGAATTGAAATATTGAACACACATCATCTGTTTGTGATGAGCAGAGCTATTATATTGGTATTATAGTGGTTGAAAGGTTGAGCATAAGGACACTTATATTACTAAAAGGAAAGCTTAAAATGTAACAAGGGACTGTATAACATAGTGAAATATCAAGTAAAATACAAGCATGGGTGACAGTGCAAATGTAAAACTGTATGTACAAAATATAAATACTAATAAAATGGAGAGAAAGAAACAGAATAGCAGCTATGCACAGTATGGGAAGAAGAGAAAGATTGAGAGGTTATGAGTTTTGTTTGTTTGGATGTTTGGATTTTGATTTTTAGTTTTATTATTATTATTGGAATAATGAAAATGTTCTAAAATGATTGAAAAGATGAATGCACAACTATGTGATTATAGGGAATACAATTGATTGTACACTTTGGATGGATTTATCCTTTATTAATATGTATCAATAAAGTTGTTTTGTTAAAAAAAAGAAGAAATCTAAAATTGAAGATATAACTGCACACCTGGAAACTAGGAATAAACAAAAACAAAACAGCAAATTAATCCTAAATCAAGCTGAAGGAAAGAAATAGTAAAGATTGGAGCATAAATAAATGAAATTGAGAACAAAAATCTATAGAGAGAATTAAAAGAAACAGAAGTCAGTACTTTGAGAAGATCATCAAAATAAAAAAAAAAAACCCTTAGACTGACAAAGAAGGAAAGAGAAAAGATGCAAATAAGTAAAACCAGAAATTAGAGGGAGACAGAAATAATAGAGAACATAAAGATAATATAAACAATTATGTGCCAAAAAACTAGACTATGTAGATGAGAGAGACAAATTCCTAGAAACAAACAAACCACTTACATCGACACTAGAACAACAGAAGACCTCCACAAATCAAACAAAAGTGAAGAAATTGAAAGAGTCCTCAAAAAACCTCCTAAAGATAAAAAACCCAGGACTAGATGGCTTCCCAAGTGAATTCTACCAATCATTCTTCAACGATGACCTCATACCATTCTGCTCAAGCTCTTCCAAAAAATTGAACTGGAAACAATGCTACCAAACTCATTCTATGAAGCCAACATCACCGAATACCAAAACCAGGTAGATATAGTATAAAAAAAAGGAATTTACAGACAACGACCCTAGTGAATATAGATGTGTAAATGCTCAAAAAAATACTTGCAAACTGAGCTAAATATATTGTTTAACGATGTATAATTACACTTATATAAAATGGCTTCCACTGGCATTGTTTGAGTGTGGTCTTGACACTGCTGAAGGTGACAAATGTTTTGACTCTCCACTATTTCTCCTCTGACAGTACCTCATAAGGAAGGGAGAGAGATACTTCTTTTTTACCACCGGTGGGAGTTGGTGTCCAGGCTTTCTCATCTGGTCTCTACTGATACTGCAGGAAAGGGACTCATTACCTAGTGGAGGTGAAAACTCTGCTTCCCAATTTGGTCTCCTCCAGCACCACCTCAGAAAAGAGTTTGGAGTGCCTTCTTATAGCATAGAAAGGGTGGATGTCTATACCCTCCATTTAATCTTTTGTGCTCAATGTGGCTGTGAGCTGGTATTTTTACAGTGGCATTTGAATGGAGTAGTGCATTTATTGCATTAAAGTGTTCAGATTTTAGACTGCCCTTTTCCTTATTCTTTGACTTCAGAGGGCAATCTTTTGTTGGGGATTATTTTATCTATACTTATTGGCATTTTTTTCAGCTTATATGTGGCAAAAAGAAATCCAGGGAATTCCATATCATATTTTATCTTGGGTCCCAAGTTCCTAGCCAATCTGCCACCTTCTCTCCACCTATGAATGCTTTCATTTTTTATTAATATATACTGTCCAAGTTTTTTAAGTTTTAATTCACAAGAGGAATTGGAAAAAGGGCATCTTTCCATCCTCCTGGAAGCTGAAGTCATTTTCTGAAAATCTTATGTGACCCTGATGAGATTTTATATACACCACTAATCTCTAAACTATGGGACTCATTCCATTGTCAAAAACAACATCATGGACATAGACATGGTTTGTTCAAAGAAGAGAGATGGCATTTCCTGCCAAGCTATGCAGCAATGGACTATACAAGTGGAATATTAAGAGTACATATTGTGTCTCTAGGAGCAACTTCTGTGTAAGTAAAATATTCATTGAGATATACATCAGCTTGTAAGTCCTCTACTTGGCTCAATATTTTTCCCATGCAATTTTGTCTAACTTTTAAAATAATTTCAAATTTATACAAAAGAAGCAAATTTCAAAAAAGTAACTTTTTTCTGAACCAATTGAGAGTAATTTTTATATGTGATCTTTCAAGATTTTGAAATAATTTAGTGTGCATTACCCTCAAAGAGAGGAAGTTTTTCTAAATAAACATAGTGACATCATAAAAATCGGGAGATTGGTACTGATATTGTTGTGTAATCCAAATATCCCAATTAAGTTTTCTAATTGTTCCAATTTTGTCCTTTAGAGCTGAAGGATACAATTCAGGAAAATTATTGCAATTATTTGTTATGATTGCTTTAATATCCTTCAATGGATCATTCCCAAACACTTTCCTTTACTTTAATGACGTGGATATTCCTTCAAGTTTTATTCACATAGAATAGAAGATGTAGAAAAGTGAAGAAATTGTGAATAATATGATTATCAACACCTTCCATGTTTCTGTCATAAAATAATCAACATGTGTAAGAAATTAAACAACATGAATCAGCAAGATGCCATTCTTCCTCATGAGATGTCTTGGTGACTGGTTACTACAGAGCCTATTCACTGTAATAATTTAATTCAAAAATCCAATGAATTAGCTTTTATTATCTATTTATTATTCTCAGTCTATTTATTTAGCTATTAATAACTATCTATATATTGATATTCTTGCATTGTGGTTTTACATGTAAACATATACTACATTTTTGTAATACTAAAATGTACTAAACCTCTGTAAAAGAGTTCAGACAAACAATACCATCTGAGGCAATTGTTCCCACAAGTCTGCCCTCTCTTCACATACCAGCTGTAAGTTCAGTGTAACCCACAGCCACTCTCACTCAGACCTGGTGGCTACAAATTTTGGGGTTCCTATGACCATGCTTAAGCTCAATATCTACTAGAACAACTCTCAGAACTCAAGAGAGTGCTATACTTAAAATTACAAGTTTATTATAGCTAACAGTTATAGACACATAGAAAGGAGTATGGGAGGCATTCAAACACAAAGATTTCAGTTGTCCTTTCCCAATGGAAACATGGATGGAGCTACCTCCTTTGAAGAAAATGATGTATAATAGTACACACTGAGTATTGCCAGCCAGTAAAACTCACCCAAGTTTCTGGTGTCCAGAGATTTTTATGGTGCTTAATAGCATACTGCTCACAAGACTGATCTTTAGTCTCTATCCCCTCTAGAGATGGGAGATTGGAAATTATATGGTTGTCCCAAAGCCTCCATCATATACCACATTGTTAGACTATCTAGTGGTTAAAGCACCCAGGAAAACAAAGATACTATTATCAAATAGGACATTCCCAGGTCCTAGAGATTACTTCCTTGTAGCCAAAGGCAAAAGTCAAATCTCTTTTGGGCAAGGACACTTTTTAATGCAAAATTTACTATACAAAATGTATAATGTTTAAAAGTAACTTCTTAAAAATATGTAGATGTTATTTGAAAGAGAAAGTCTTGTCCATTTTTCCCTAAGACTCAAAAGTAGTTTTGAACAGAGAAAGGAGAGTACATTGCCCTGTGATGGAAAAGTCAAAGAACTCAAAGAATACTGCCTAGTCACACTGCTAACATCATTTCAAGTAATGAAGCCTTCTAACCAATGCCTAGATTTGTACTTCTGGTCTCTGAAACCATGAGACAATAAATTCCTTTTTGTGTCACTTTCAAGCTGGATGGACCCCAGAAGATCATGTTCTCAGAGCCATTCCTTTGCATGTAAAACCTATTTTAGGTAGGACCTTTTGATTAATTTATTTCAGTTAAAGGCTTTTGGTTAGATTGTGAGACACAGAGTGGGTCTTAATCCTCTTACTGGAGTTCTCTATAAAATGGGAGAAACATCCAGTGACACAAAGAAAAACCCCCTAGAAGCTTAGAAAGAAGACCCTGGGAGCCAGAAGTTGAAATCAATAGAAAACAGAAGATGAAAAGAGGCCACTGAAACAAGAAACTGGAAGCAATGAGACCTGGAGGAGAGTAGAGAGATGAGTAGATACCAACATGTACCTGATCACTCACAGATGCTAACTGGGAGAGAGAAAGCAGCTCCTGATGATGCCTTGATTTGGACATTTTCATTGCCTCAGTAATATAAACTGATAAGTTAATAAATTCCCTTTGTCAAAGCCAACCCATCTTGTTGTATAGCCTTGGCAACCTCTAGCAAGCAAAAAACACCTTTATTTCAGCCAATCCATTGTGTGGTATTTGCCATAGAAACTGAGAAACTGAGACAAATATTTATTTATTTAAAAATATAACCAAAGCGTGCCATAAAAGGAAAAGCAGGAAGAAATATGTAAAATTATACATAAATTATCAGAAAATAAATGATGCAAGTATAAATTATATTTTTTGAGACTGGTTTGATTCCTTGGCTGCATTTCATTCATTGCTCCATGTGTCTCAATTTAGCCTCCATTGTATGTTTTGGATATTACTTCTTGGAAGCCCATCAACCCAAATCTAAAAATAAATGAAGAGTGCATGTATTAGACTGCCAAAGCAGTACTGATGCAAAGTCCCAGAACTCTTTATAAAAGGCATTTATTTTGTGTAGAAGCTGACAGTTACTAGGCCCAAAAGAGTCCATCTCAAAATACCATAAGAGGTATTTTCTCACCTAATATCTTTTACCATGTGTTGATGCAAAATGGCAGGTGATATACCCAAGGGTGCAGCCTTCCTTCTTCCTCTTTGACTCCATGGTCCCAGCTTCTTCCAAGCTCATCTGTAGGCTGGCATAAGGCTCATCATTCTCTTTGGGGCTCATTTCTTTCTGGGGTAAGCTGCTCTGTTCTCTCCACAAGGTCAGCTGTAGACTATCAAGTTCATCTCTCTTCCTGGGGCCATATCTATGGGACACTCTCTCTTCCTGCACATTTGTTTCCATGTTCTCCTTCTCCATGTATTTACTTCCCTGTTTTTGATTGAGCATCTGTTTATATAGCCCACAAAGGGGGAGCAGGGACTCAAACTGAGTCACCCTAATGGTGTGGTCAATTAAAAGCCCTAATCTTGCTTTAATAAAGCAAACATAAAACCTCTGATTCTAATACAATATAATGCACCCAGAGGAACAGACCAGTTTACAAATACAATCCAATATCTATTTCTGGAATTCATAAACAATACCAAACTGCCACAGTGAACATATAAATATCAGGATTAAATAATGTAGTCATTTGAAGAGGTTGCTACCTAAGACAAAAAAGTTCTTCAATCTAATCTGTTCCTGTGGGTGTGAAACATTTTAATTAGGACATTTTGATGAGGTTACTTTTGTTAAGTATCTGACTTAATCCTATTACCAGAGACAAGGAAATTAAATCACAGAGGGAGAAAGCCACAGGAAGCCATTGAAGCTGAATATCAATGGAACCTAGAAGAGAAGAGAGGGACAAGGAGGCACTACAATGTGCTTTGCTATGTGACAAGCTAAGGACCAAGAATCACCAGCAGCCAGCCCTAGAACACCACATTCATTGGGAAATAAGCATCACATTTATGATGGCTTCATTTAGTCTTTTTCCCAGCCTCAAACCATGGGAAAATAAATTCCCATAATTTAGTTTGAACTTTTCATGTTATTACCTTGAGCAGACCAGGAAATTTTGGAAATTTTAGTAGCAGAAAAGTGAGGTGATGCTATAGCAAGTTCCAATAATGTAGAAACAGCTTTGGAATTCGGTAATGGATAGAAGTTTAAAGAATTGTGAGTAGCTTGATAGAAGATACCTGTCCTTCCATTTTGTATTGGAATTAGATAACTTCTTAAGTTTCAATTGTCCACAATCAGAGAAGAATTGTATTCCAGGAAGGAACACATGCATAAGTGATTGTAATGAGACTTTATACTTAGCATTGTTACAGAAATGACATAAGGTTTTGGAGATGTTATTATATAATGAGTGCATTTTGCATGTAGAAAGAACATTTCTTTTAGGGGAACACAGGGTGGAATGCAATGGATTGAAGCTGTATCTACCCAAGAAGAACATGTTCTTAAAGTTAATCCGTGTGTGGGTGTGAAGTCATTGTAAGTAGGACTTTTTGATGAGATTAATTCAATTAAGCTGTGGCCCACTCCAATCTGTATTCCTCTTAATCCTATTACCAGAACCTTTTATAATCAGAATGAAATTGAGACACAGAGAGAAAAAGCAACAAGAAGCAAAAGCTGAACATTAATAGAACACAAAAAAGAAGGGAGAGACAGGGAGACACCACCATATGCCTTGCCATGTGACTAGCTAAGGAGCAAGAATCATGAGCAGCCAGCCCCAGAATGTCAAAGTCTTCAGGAAGAAAGCATTGTTTTGATGTTGTCACAGTTTGGACTTTTTCCCAGTCTCAATCTGTGAGCACATAAATTCCCATTGTTTAGCCTGACCCCTTTCATGGTATTTACTTGAGCAGCCCAGGAAACTACAATAAGTAGTTTTATGTAGAAGACAAAAGCTTATAAGAAAGGATACCTGGCTTCTTCATCCAATACTTTTGTCAAAATCCTTTGTAATCTTGGGGAACTAACTTGATTTATCTTTCTTTCTTTAAAATATGTGAAATACTTTAAAGTGTTACTTAAATCCTACTTCTCTCATCAGAACACAATCTTAAACTGCATTCTGAGGTCTCAGGGCATGGGTATGACCACACTGCCACAAATAGAAAACATCTGTAATCTTTTAAGATGCCAGAAATTATACTTATTTCTTTAAATATGAATTATCTGATAAATGGAAAAATATGATTATACAGGAGAAAGAGTGAATAATGATTGAAGTTTTGGTCTTGTGTAGCAACAAGGAAATTCTGAAGTATAACAAAGACATTTTTGTTCTCAAAGAGGAACTAGCAGTCCTAAGAAAAGAAGGAAAATTATATGCACAGACATAGATAGGAGATTAGAGGAGTCCTGACAACAAAAGGAAATTTTCTTCTGGTTGTATTTCCTTAGAGAAAGATTGAGATCGCTAATCATATTAAACTGAGGGTAAGTCTGGAAGCATTCAAAGTTTTACAGACAGAAGAAAATGAACTAGTTATTTAGGTAAGTTAGGGGCTGAATAAATTAGGAATGTTAAATAAAATTGCATGGCATTACTAATAAACAATCATGATTATGTATGAACCTTGTCAACTTGGTTATATTATTCCTTCCAGCCTCATTCAGTTACGTGGTGGCAAAATTAAAGCAGATTTGTAATTGAATTTAACCAGAGTTGGGATTTGACTAGGTAAATGATAAAGGTACAAATAAACACGTGAATGAATGGCTAATGGAAGGGAGTAAATATAATGATAAGTCAAGGAATCAAAGCTAGATCAGAAGGTGATTGAAGATTTCACAGTGTAGAACAGAGAAAAAGATGGTAGGATTAATGGAGTACAAATTCAACAGAATGGAACAATCATTGGAATTTAAAGAACCAGAGAGAATTAAATGAAATTGTTAGGGAGTCATGATGAAAATTGTTAGGGAGCCATGAAAACTGGAAGAAATGGATTTTTTATTTTAAGGTTTTAGTGAATGATGTAAGCTCATCCCCTAAGTGTCCTGAGTTATGGAGGAAGAAAATATAATTGCATGAGTGAAAGACTATAAACTGAGAAGCCAGGGTCCTGGAGGTATTACCTAGGAGGTAGCAAAATCATTAAAACTCATAAAGATTGGTTAGGGTGGCAGTGAGCAAGGAGTTCAACACATGAAGGAATGAGGGAGAGTGACCCTGAGTATATTAAGTAAGGAGAGTTAATGAGTGATTTGTGACTAGATGTGGTCTCCTGGTGCTGGACAGCTAACACTTCCCTGTACTCCATGAAGAACTGGCACTTAAGCTTAGACTGCTTGGTGTCCAAATTCAAATCCCCAAAATATCATCCCCATGTTTGCCCCAAAGAAAAGGGAGAGCTTGATGAAACACTTTGTCTGTTGAATGACATGCTAAGGAAATGTGGATTGCATAATCCTTTTGCCTGTTATTTCTAGTTACCTGGTGTTACTATGAGTCCATCACATTGCAACTTTCAACATGGCAAAGGATCAATGGAAATGTGGAAAATTAAGTGATTATTTAATTATATAAAATGGAAATAAGGGAAGTACTACTAAAACGATCCTAAATATTAGTTGATAATCTAAAGACCATAAGAATTTTTCAATAGTTGCACACAAAAAAAAATAAATAAATAACACTCTTTAGAAAGTGCCTGCAACTTAAACTTGGAAAAAAATTTGCCATTAGAGAAAGAAGTATTTAGTGTATTTCTACCCTATATAGAAATCCTCTGAAAATGAATAAACATTATTAAAAAACAAAATAAAAATTTAAAAATATTAAGTACTAGATATTAATATTAATAGTTGTCTAAGGAAAGATGTATATTCATATTCTATATATAGGTTGTAAAAACTTAAAATATCTGGAAACCAAATTGGAAAATATGCAAAAATTTAAATAAAACTATATATTCCTTGAATTTACCAATGCCTTAGTTTCCTAGACTGCTTAAGCAAATAATATGAAATGGTTCAGCATAAACAATGGGAATTTGTTTGCTATTGTTTTGAGGTCTGGGGAATTTCCAAATCAAGGTGATACTTTCTTTCCAAAGACATGGCTGCCTATGAGCCTTAACTCCTTTGTCACATGGCAAAGCACATGGCAGCATCTCCTGATCTCTCCTTTTCTCTTCTTGGTTTCATTGATTTCAGCATCTTGCTTCCTGTGGTATTTTTCTCTCTCTGCCTGAGATTCATTCTCTTATAAAGGACTCCAATAATAGGATTAAATGCCATCCTGAGCCAAGCATAAACTGAAGTTACCTCATCAAAAGGTACTAGTTACAATGGGTTCACACCCACAGGATGTATTGTATTTAAGAACATGTTTCTCTGGGGATACATAGAGCTTCAAACCACCATGCACTTTATGATGATATGGCTATTTTCAAAGAAAGTTAAAAAAAATTAGAAGTGGAAAAATTATAGAAGAAAAGTGTTCACAATAGTGAACTATTCAACGTGATTTCTACAGGAAGTAATTCTAAATTCACAAACATAATTAAGAAAGAGAAGGGCATTTAATGAGAGAGAAAGATGGTT
>JAQZBX010095451.1:0-11912 GCA_029593785.1 Cabassous unicinctus
TAATGTTAGCAATGATCGGCCTTTTTCTTTCTAACTTGGAAATGTCACATGGATGTTTTTCTAGTTCTCAGAGCTCTGGGGTCACCATTCCACCACTGTCTAGTCTCTGGAATCCTGTTACGACAAACAGAAATATCACGCGAACAGGAAGGATTTTAGATGCAGGGTGCCATTCCAGCACTTTAAACATCCAGAGCGTGGCAGCAAGGTCACAGAGAGGCTGGCAAGGGGACTGCAAGAGTAAGTATCATGGAAGCCTAAAGCTTAAAGAGAGAGAAATTTTATTTAATTTAAATGGAAAAAAAAAAAAAAAATCCTAACTCACTTGTTAAGTTTTCTGCCACCTGGAAAAGGAGAGGACATATTTCTTTAGTAAACAGCTCATTAAAACTTTGAAGGGTGTATTCCACGTGCGTAATCCAAGTAATATGTATTTGAAGAATATAGACTATAAAAAAGTTTGTGAAAAATGACATTTTCAAGGCTGAACATAAAAACGTGCGTCTGGGTGGACTTAGAGGGCTATGCTGTACGAAGCATCGCGAGAACGGCGGGCACCTCCTAACACGTCTGCTCCCCACAGGCAGGCAGGCAGGCCAACCTTGCTGCTCTGTGTCCGGTCATCACTGACGCCTTCTCCGCGGCTGTCCCCACCCCGTAACCAGAGCACTTGCCTGCCTGTGCGACCACCACGCTGAACTGGGCGAGCTCCGCTGAGTGGGCAGTCCATTCGCCGTGCGAGGGCGTCAGCCACTCCATCAGGGGACCTATGTGCTTCCGGAAGAGGCCCTGGCTGCCAGAGACGTCCTCTGCTGCGGCCAGCGTGTCCATTGTCTCCTGAACCTGCGAGTCAAAAGCCAAATTTTGGAATAACTCCTATTTTCAATTTTTAAGTACAAACTCCCTCCTGGGGACCCATCTCTGCCATGTGAGAGTAAGAACCACTGGGACCTGGGGTGGCTGGGGCGATGGGGCGCAGCGGGCAGCCTCGCAGGCAGCACTGCCACCAGCAGGAATGGATGGTGGAAACTGAGCGTGTCTGGAGAGCCAGGCCCACAGACGGTTCCTTAAGACTGAGCCCCACTCGTGTGTGGCAGAGCCGTTTGTAAAACAGAACAGAAGACACGCACGTACTTCAGGGGAGGCGCTCCCTGGGAGCCGCCACCCAGGAGGAGACCCAGGGGTAGGCTGCGGCGTGGTCTGAGGAGAGAGATATGCAGAGGTTCAGGGAGTTAAGCTGAACCTAAGCCGTGTGCGCCAAAGAGCTGAAGGTAAAAAGAACTTGGCAGATGTTTCTGGGCAGGGAGCAGAGAGCTGGAGAGGATGAGATGGTAACGCAGCCCAGCCTCCTGGCACGAGTGGCTCCTGGCGCCTCTCCCCCAAGACCCCCTCGTGGTGGCCCGGCTGAGCCCCCTCACCCTTGCCGGCGGTTAGCCTCTCCAGCACTCAGCTGCTGCTGTTACTCATGGCCCCATCGCTAACGAGCCGTCTCCTAAGACACAGGCCCTCTGCAAAGGTTACTGCTGAGGAGAGAAAGCAGTTTCACAGCCCTGAGAAAGGCGAGGGAAGTCAGGTTCCTTAACACGGAGTTCCATCTGGGGGACGGCAGGTCCAAGACCGCTCGCAGGGGTGCCTTAGTCCGTCACTCCTGACGGTCAGGCCACAGGACTCGCCTACGGGATGTGGGAAACAAGAGCTAGAAGGGAAAGTCAAGCCCTCAGAGCGAGGATAAGCAGCAAGACACGCCGGGGTGGCCCGCGGAGCCCAGAGGGCTGGGAGTCCAGGACATTTCAGTGTCACTACAGAACCTGTGGGACAGAAACCACGTAAAACTGGGCTGCAGTGACGGTAGGAAAAGGGTGACACTTTCTCTCCAGACTCGGGCACGTGCGCGTCATTTTTTTAAACCACATGTAAATGCAGACTTATAGTTATGATCTTATTTTTTGTTTGCTCCTTTTTCAAGAGTTGTCTTCACACTGATAGTAAAACAAATTGGCAGCTGGAGAGATATATGGCTCTGCGCACGCCTAAGGCCACATCATGAGTGACTCACCCCAAATGTTCTGAATTCTTGCATCTCTGCTAGTCAGCTCGAGCCAAGCATGCCTGCGACTTGGAACTCAAGAGCAAAAAGAGTTTACAGAGCAGAGGAGTACTTCATTTAGCGAAATGGTCGTCTTCCTGGTTCTGAGCCCCCAGAGCTCTCTCTCGCTCACCTTCACATGGAGGTCTGTGGCCCCTGCGACGGCCATGAGTGCCACCAGCACCTCTGTGAGCTGCAAGCTGCAGGCACGGCAGTCTTCCCGGCACACTTCCACTAACGCTCGCACACAGGACAGCAGGTGTTCCAGGTACAGGGTCTACAAGGAAAGCAAGGGGTCAAGGCAGCAGTCTCTGCTCTCACTTCCTTGCTTGCTGAAGATCCAGCCAACACGGCAATCTATGGCTCACACTGCAGACTACGTGAGACTCGAGACAAAGCAGCTGAAAACAGCGGACGTCTGGGGAGTGATCCGCACACACCGCACAGCCGGCATTCTTTCAGACAGTAGGGAAAATGGATCACAGATGTTAAGGAACAAATGCTGATTTTGTTAAATACTTCATGGTATTTCAGTTGTGTTTCTAAAAGACAGTTCTTAAGCTTCAGCGATACATACCACGGTACATACAAGTGAAATGACAGGATATACTGGATTTACTTCAAAATACCCCAGTTCCCATCCCACGCACACAAAGTAAAACTAAACAAAACAAAACAAAACAAAACAAGAAAAGAATGAGCCAGATAGAACACAAGAATGCAGAGGAGCTGACAATGTTGCTGGGTAAGGAGTACACGGGGTTCACTCTGCTCTTCTACTTTTGTGTATTTTTTAACATTTCTGTAACATTAAGTTTTAATATAAATAAATAAAATTCTTTGGCTCAAAATATGCTTCCTGACTGATGGAGAGGCAAGACAGTGAAATTTCAGCTCTGCCACTGAAATGGTTGTACTCATCCAGCTGCCCAGCAGCTCTGGGCCTCAGGCTCTTCAGTCACAGCCCCGTGGGCAGGGAACGGGGTGCACGTGTGGGGGCCTGAGGGGCTTGCCGGCACCGTGAAGGACACGGGCACGGCCACTTCCCACCGTGCCCTCTAACGTGCCTACGTGACCTGTTTTATAAGGGACAGAACAAAGCGGGACAGTCGTCAGCGGGTTATAGGGGCCAGACAACAGCTTGGGCCTGAAGTTCTGGATCAGCTCTGAACTTCCATGACCCATTCACAAGTCACACGCACCACAAACGCTTTAACAAAAACTCACTGGGCCACAGAGGGGTGCGGCCCACCCACTCCCCCAGACCAAGCCCGGCCTGACCTACAGGAGACCCCCAGCCCCACGGGGTCTTCTGTGAGCATTGGGCGTCTCGCCACCGACAGGTGGGCTGTTGGTGGGCACTGCGTCTGGACTCCTATGGGAAGTCACAAATGGATGTTTTTATTCAAATCCTTACTTTTCCCACAGCCCAATTTCTCTTAGGTCTGGACTGACTGATTTCTGAGGACATGACTTTAGCTAATTTCTAGAATGATATGTATTTAAAGAGCTATCATTTTTTCAAATTAAAATAAAATGAGTTTACTTCTTAAAAGATTATTGGGGAAGCAGATGTGGCTCAAATGGTTGAGCTCCCGCCTCCCATGTGGGAGGTCCCAGGTTCGGTTCCTGGTACCTCCTGAAAAAAAACAAAAACAAGCAAAACAAACAAAAAAAACAACTCAGGGAAGCTGATGTGGCTCAGTGGTTGAGTGCCAGCTTCCAACATATGAGGTCCAGGGTTCGGTCCCCAGCCCCCCCGTACCTAAGAAAAAAAAAAAAAGATTATTGGCTGTTGCCAAGTTGTCTCATTGCATATCCAAATACTGGAACTAGTGAAGAATTACAGGTCCTTCACAAATGAACATCCTAACCTTCTTGCCATGGATATGGCAACATTTCTTCAAGGAAATAATGAGACCTGAACATTTATAGGTTTCTCTACAAATAAAGAGAAAGCTTTAATCAGAGAATTTCCAACATCTACCTCCTACACACACACACACACACACACACACACACACAAAGAAAAAGGAAAAAAAAACCTATCAGGAAATGATACACAATATAGTTTGTTCCTGAAACAATATGTTATTTGAAACTGCAAAGATTCTGATTCACTAGATAAAATACTGGAAACTTTTTACATTTATATTTTAGTAAAGGCAAAGATATCCTGAACCGCTGTTGTCATCAGTTTAACATGAACAAATGCACTATCCTTGGGATATCAAGCAATTTCCTTATTTCAGTTACCTGTCACTAAACAAACATATTTCAAAGAAGAGGATCAAGTTCCCGTCAAGCAAGCTCCAGGTGCAACACTTGGCTCCAGACACCTGGGAAAGTACCTTCCACTGAAAACCTGGCTCCCGCTAACAACAAAGGAGGGCTCTGACCGAGGGCCTCGGTGTAGAACACGTCCCCGTGAGCTCCCCAGCTTGGTTTGACACAGGGTTTGTAAAAACTGCAGTTTGTTCATGGAAGATATTCTTGGTCTCTCCTTGCAGCTCTTGACTGTGGCTGCAGGAGACATCAGCCATTCCCTAAAGGGCAGGACACGCTCCTCAGCATGGCAGCTCCCACCTGCCTGCAAAGAGCACAGTGCTGCATTCAGCTCAGACACAAGGCCTGTCTCCAGCCTGGATCCGCGCGGGTCCTCTCTTCTTGCCAAAATTTAGGTCCGTTAAGCAAGAAGCACATGTGTGTCTGGGATCTCATCAGGCTTGTCTCCCTGGCATGCCGCAGGGCTGGCACACATTAGCACCCTGGACGGACTGACATGGGGCTGGCCCCCCTCAGGGTGGGCGCGTGCTGACTGCTCGAGGCGTCCCCTTTGTGGAGAAGTGCACTGAGCACATTTTTATTCACTAAGATGAAGATCAGGGTCAAACACATAGTCTCAACTTAATGAAGTTTCACTTTCATCAACACGAAGATAGGAAAATTACATTTCCCTCACTTTAAAGTTTATAAAAATATATATTTAAACATTTATACAAAATTTCAAATTATAGTTTTCTGGAAAAAAAAATGCTTCTGGCTTGCAAATCCATATAGTGGAATCAAAATCATTCTCAAAACCACTTGCAAGTGAAAATGCAGCCAGCACTTACATAGTTCTGACAACTGGCCAAAGAAGAGGAAAAAGGTTTTGTGGAAACCTGAAAGGCTATGTTAAAAATGGGTTTTGGGAAAAGTTAAATGTGACAATCAGATGGCTATCCACATTCCCATTTGGAAACTTCAGCTCCATTTCCTCTCTGTGCGTTTCAGAAATTGCTTTACGGGTTTCTTAAAATGTTTTAGAAGCACGACCGCCAGCTGTGCCACACTCTCATTTTAAAGTTTTAAACAAGACAAGAGCTGGAACAGAGCTCGCAGGGGTCCAGTCCAGTGCTGCTATCAGTGGACAGTCCTGCACAAATGATTAAACCTGACCGTAGAGATTGTTTCAGCTTCCAGAGGTAATGGATTTAGTGCCCAACTTTAACAAAACTGTAACCGTGAAACAAAGATTCCAGTAACAGTTTGCTAAGTCATCAGGATGATTTCGGGACTATTAGAAATGCCAGGTACTGCAGAGAGAGCAGACTCAAGGCAGCAGGTGAAGACGTGCTACCTGCATTGAGTACAGGGTGGGAGGAAATGGCTCCCGGCCACCGTGGCCGTGTGCCCCTGGGGGTGGGGCAGAAACCCCAAGGTCTGGCGCCAGCAGGGCAGTGCTGCCCGAGGTGGCCCTCTGTGAGCGGCAGGCGTTCTCCACCTGCACTGCCCACGGCTGCCCGTAACGAACTATGACTGAGAAAAAGAACGTTCAGTGACTTCATTTTGAGTCAGTCCCACCCAACTTCGCGCAGCTATCGGTAGTGAGGCAGGGGGCACGCTGCCCCCCAACGGGGTGCAGTGCGGGGACCCCCAGCAGCAAGCAAAGGAAAGCCCTGCTCTCCGCCCTGTCCACGATCTTACGTTTTCAGACACTTGGCAGACGTGTGCCTGGGCGAGCTCCTCAGCAATGACCTTCAGGTGGGGCTGGAGCGCGTCTCGGGGGCAGCCGCGGATGACTGCAGCGAGGACCAAGAGGCTGGCGGGAGAGGGTGACCTTGTCAGCATCGGCAGGATCAACTTCAGAAAGACCTCAGGGCTGACAAACGTTCCAATGAGCTCTGCGGACTTCGTGCACTGTAAGGGAGGAGCACGAGGAGCTGAGGACGGCTGTGGGAGCACGAGCTGCGCTGCTTTCCCCGCTGCCCTTCCTACCAGCCAGAAACAGCCTCAGGTAAAGTCTCTCCTTGGCCTGTGCTCAGAACACTCATGAAAAGACGTGGTCCCCTCACGATCGCGCAGAACGCCCACGGGACAGACACCTTGAAGGGGGCGTGGTCCTAGCTCGCAGGAAGGGCTAGGCCGAGGGGGTTTCCGCCTCATCCTCTTCGTCTGAGACCCAACCTGACCACTTTTTATTAATAAACGGTGAAGAGTGGGACCCCCCACCCCGAGTGGCACGCCTGGTGCTGGGATGGATCTCAGGGTCCATGTGGAGTGCAAATGCCAGCCACAAATGTAGGACCCCACTTAAGGAACATTCCCAGAATGATGAAACATTCAAGATGGAGAACAAGCTACTGATTGTCAAGTTCCAGGGCTGTGGAGAGGGGTGTGACGGTAACATGGAGTAGGCGGCAGGTCACGCCGAGGTAGAACGGGAGGCTGCGGTGAACGCAGAGGTGGTCACGGGAATCCCCCCAGCGACTAAGTGACACAGGACCAGTGCCAACCCCTGCCCGGGACACGGCACTACAGCGACAAGGTGCCAGCAACGGGAGAGAGTAGGTGAAAGGTGGGTGGTTCCCAAGGACTCCGTGCTTGATCTCTGCAAATCTCCATGAAGTTCCTATAATTATTTCAAAATAACAAGTAAAAAAAAAAAAAAAAGGTTCCAGCTCCTCCACGTTCTCGCCAACCCTGGCGAGGTCAACCATTAAATGTGAGCTTCCAACAGATACAGTGGAAGCTCCTTGTGGTTTTAATCTGCATTTCCCTAATGCCTGATGATACTGTTGGTTAAAACTGCTGGTAGAGGCAGGCGGATGTGGCTCAAGCGACTGGACTCCCGTCTACCATATGGAAAGTCCAGGGTTTGATTCCTGGGGCCTCCTGATGAAAAGCAAGCTGGCCTGAGCGGAGAGCTGGCCTGAGCGGACAGCTAGTGCAGCAAGATGACGCAACAAAAAGGGACACAGAAGAGAGACAATGAGAGATGCAGCAGATCAGGGAGCTGAGGTGGCGCAAGAGGTTGAGCACCTCTCTCCATTCTGGAAGTGGGTCCCGGTGCTGCCTAAAGAGAAGACAAGGAGACACAGAAGAACACACAGAGCAGACAGCAAGCACAAAACAAGGGGGTGGGGAAGGGGGGAGAAATAAATAAATCTAAAACAAACAAACAAACAAAAACACAGCTGGTGGGATTAGGAGATGGTACAGCCACTTTGGGAAACCTTGGCGTTTCTTTAAAACATACGTCTGCCATATGACCCAGGCGCTAGGTGTGACGACATTGTGGTCTCATTAAAAAAGCCACATCCTCCCCTATCAGAAACACCCACACGTGTTTACAGACAAAACCCTCCAGGTTTCGGCTTTGCTTCAAATGCTCCCCCAGGACAGGGCTCCTGGGCAGCCCGAGCAAGGGGCCTGCAAAGTCATAACTGGAAGCTGGCCGAGCAGCACACGGGGTGGACGACAGTGTGTGCTTGGAAGCCCTAGCATGAAACCCAGACAACACAGCACTGGGAAGGCCAGCCCTCTGCTGCACCTGCCTCTGGGACCGGACGCAGCTTGTGGTTAGGACAGCGTGTCGCCCTGCGCAGCACAGGGCACCAGCAACGGCCCCAGCCCAGCAGGCAGAGCTGACCCACCACACAGCCCACAGCAAGCGACTGAGGGGGCCCGGGGGCCTGTGTGTCCTGCCCCGTCCAGGCAGGCACAGGGCTCTCCCGGGGGCGCCACCTGATTCTGCTCGAGCCCCAGGCACCGCGAGGCCAAGTGCAGACGCCCCTCACAGGCACCCTGGCCCTCTCAGCTGGCCGTGGGCACTGACTGCACTGCTCCCTCCGCGTGTACCAGCTGAGCCGACTCACAGGGCTCCCCGGCGTCCTGAAGATGGACATGCGCCTTTCCCAGAACTCTCCCGCTGGGGCTCGAACCACAAGTCCTCAAAGAATGGTCAGGTCCCGACTCCTGCCCCGTGGGTGGGAGCCATCTGCCAAGAGGACGTGGGAAGACGCTCTTTTCGGTTAGGCTGTGGGTTCATGTGGGAGTGGGACCTTCTGAGATCCTGCTCAGATGAGGCCAGGCCATGCAGGGTGGGCCACGGCCACGGGACTGGAGCCCTAAGAGCTCACTGGGGTGCAGGCCGACAGAAGCAGCCAGAAGTCAGCAGAAGCCAGCGGGGTGACGTGCGGAGAGATCGCCGCGTGCAGGGACGTTCGACTCTGGAGAAAGAGCCGTCACTGCCTTCGTTTCGGACTCGTAGCCTCTGAGCCCGTGAGACGGTGCCTGCTGTGTAAGCCAACGCAGCACATGACCGCTGGCAAACGAGAATGTCGTCTACAAAACCCTGGTCCCGAGAGACACTGCTGAGCACAGACAGGCACGTGGGGCTCCTGCACCTCACCTGCCAGAGGCCACAGCCGCAGGAGCAGAGAAGTCTAAACTTCCCACTCTTACTTGGCCACAAGGCCCTTTGTCCTTGAACCACTCGACACCTCGACTCATGCCCAGGAACGTTCTGGTTGGCCCTCACCCAAGCATTCACCAAGGAGGGTGTCGGCAGAGGCACACAGAGGTATGCAGCTCATCTGCGGCTGTTGGGATTATGTTGCAATCACAGGGGATTCAGAGTTTCCTAGTACAGTGGTTTTTATCATTTTTTTAGGGAAAGTTTTGAAAATCTAATTAAAATTATGGCTTGTTCCTCCAGAAAAATCCCCAAACCCACTTGTGACATTTTGCGTATAATTTCGAGGGATGGAGGAGTGCACTGATACCCTAAAGCCCATCTGCAGACCCACGAAAGACCCCGTTTGAAGTAAGCCTGCTTTAGGTGCCTGAAAGTTGGTGTAGGGGAAGGAGCCCTTCCTGGACCAGGACCACACATAGCAATACGGCCTCTCTCCAGGAACGAGCCTACATGGCCAAAAACGCTTCAAAGTTCCATTAAACCTGGTCCACACAATGGAATTTCGTTTGATGCTTATTATCACTTAATTTTCTCACTTTGTAAGATCAGGCCAAGACCTAGAAAATAATATCGTTGCGTAACGAACTTTTTCTGTGAAAACAGAAGTTCAAAAGTTTTGTATGAGAAGACAATGGCTTTCAAAGAAAACTTTATAGTATGGCTACTTTAGTGATAAATCTGAAGCCCCAATATTAATGTTATGTTTCCTAAGAAAAGATAATCTATCTACAATTGTAAATTAATGGTAGTTTTAAAAAGTGAAAATATATGGCACTATGAGCAAAGGGTTTAAAATGATTTGTTTTTTTTAAAAACCTGGAGCATTTACTTTAAATCAATAATGATGACTTAGAATAGTGAAAAAAACAAAAAAGCCAGTTAGCGAGTTTCCCGCGCTGCCCCTTGGGGTGGGGGTGGGCGTGGGCAGCCTGGGCCAGCAGCTCCGGCCCCTGCCTGTCCTCATCCTGGGGGCTGGCCAGGCCATGGGGGAAGCACACGGCTGCCGTCCACCGGGTGGCAGAGGGCGCTAACCGGCAAGTTGTCCACCAGAAGGGAAACAGCCCAGCCCGAGGCTCTCTTGCTCTCATGCCCTCCTGAGGGGACAAAGGCGGGGAGGGGGCCAGTGGGACAGTTCTCCATCGCCATCAGGGCAGCGGTCTTTGGCTACGCGTCACCGCAGCAGCACAGTCTCAGGGACGGCAACGCTTACATGACACAGATTCGCCTATCGACGCTCCGACCCGCCAGTGGCCTCGGCCCCTGGAGATGAGCCCCACGGTACAGGGCCCGGGTGAGGTGTCAGGACGCGGGACAGGAAGCCACGCCTTGACTGGGAAAGGCACTCACGCTGCTGAGCACGGCAAGCTCCTCGTCGGCGCCTGCCCGGCAGAGGGTCCTGAGCACGGCCTCGAGGTGCTGTGTGGCGTGGTCCTCCGCGTGCAGCAGCAGCACCGCAAGCAGCCGCGCAGCCTTGATGCGTGTACCTGCAACCCAGTCCGTGACATCATGACAAATGGCGGGAAGGATCTTGGAGAGGTTTCGGAAAACAAGCTCCCGACAGCCCAACACCGGGCGATTCTCTAGGGGATTAAAAGAAAAATCAAACAAAAGCCCACTGAGTGGCATGGAAGTCACGTATCATCCCTTTACTTAAGATATCCCTCCACGTTTCGAGATCTTAAGAACTTAAAGCAACTCTAAAGATAGAAATGAAATCAAGACGTGTCATGACTTACTTTTTGAAAAAAGATCCTTTACAGATTTGGAGAAATAAGTGACACACAATGAACTACACATATGTGGAATCTCATGTGGCGCGTCCTGCCGTGCGGACACCCTGCCAAGCCCCCGCCGCTCCACGTCTCCCTGTGCCTCTCAGGACGCCCACTGCCCGGCCACCGCCACCTGCTTCCTGCATTTCCTAGGTGTGCATAAACGTGGCCTGGTCTGGACAGTGCTCTCTGGGCCTGGCTTCTGTCGCTCAGCGTAATTACCCTGAGTCTACCCTGGTACCGCGCACCAGCAGCACGCTCCTCTCCACTGCTGAGCAGTGCCCGCTGGACGGAAGCACCACAGTTTGCTAAGCCGTGCCTGTGTGATGGGCCTTAGGGTTACACACAGGCTGCGGTGGGCATTCACGCATAAGCCTCTGTGCGGCCACACTTTCATTTCTCCAGGATGAAGACCGAGGAGTGAATGGCCAGGTTGTATGGCAGACGATGTTTAACTTTCATGGAAATGACAAAGTGTTTCCCAAAGTGACTGTGCTGGTTTGCAATCCCACCAGCAGTGAGCGAAGGTTCCAGCTCCACGTCCTTGTCAACCCTGGCGAGGTCAGCCATTGAATGTGAACTTCCAGTAGGGTGCAGACATATCTCCTGATGGCTTTAATCTGCATTTCCCTAGTGACTGATGACACTGAGCATCTTTTCATGAGCTTATTTGTCATCTGTATATCTTCTTTAGTGAAGGGTCTTTAAAAAAAAAAAAAAAAAAAAAAAATTTTTTTTTGCTCACTTTAAAAATTGGATTGCTTTCTCATTATTGATTTTTGAGAGTTCTTTATATATAATTTCCTTTATCATATATATAATTTGCAAATATCTCCTTTCAGTCTGTGGCTTATTACTTTCATTCTCTTAAAAATATCTTTCATAGAGCAGAAGTTATTATTTTGATGAAGGCCAACATATCAATTTATTCTTTCACAGACTGTGCTTTTGGTGATGTGTCTAAGAAATCTTTGCCTAATCCAGCCTGTCACAGAGGTTTAGCCCTTGGAGGTTTCCTAGCTTGAGGCGTTACATCCAGGTCTACAATGCACTGAGCTACCATTCCTGGCCACGGGAGGTGTGGGTCCACGCTCACTCTCTGCACATGGAAGCTCTTCCAGCACCACGGCCACGTCTCCTTTCTCTGCTGACCTGCCTTTGTACCTCGGCTAAACACTGGCTGTCTGTGTGTGTGTTTATTTCTGTTTGTCCATCCTGAAACCAACCACACTATGTGGGTCTCTGTCCTTTTAAAGTAACTGTTGAAACTGGGTATGTTAGTCCTCCAACTTTTTTTTTTTTTTTTTTTTTT
>JAQZBX010095452.1:0-11905 GCA_029593785.1 Cabassous unicinctus
TTCAGTTTTCCAAAAGTTTAATTTGTAATTTAAAATGGAGAATATTTCAATGTGGTACATCACATTTCCTAAATGTACCAACATTTTAAAATATAAATATGAAGTTGTGCCAACATTAAAAATCCCTTTTATTGGTTTCCAAGTAAAAATAGGAGTTTGCTGAAGGACAAGACAAAGAAGGATAACATAACCAGAACAAAGAACATATGGCTAAAAACAAAATTATGGACCACATGACATAGTCTACAAAATCTAATTACCTGAATTGGAAAATTTCTATGATTACAGACATTTAATATTTATATTCTGAAATATCCATAATGATTCAATTTTTAATAAAACACTGCTCATTTCATAATATCCTCCATAATTTATTATCCTCAAACTTGTACTGAATTATAATTGTGTCTTTGAAGACTGAGGTAAATTTTTTCTCCGATGTTGCATGGAAGGAGTCCCAAAAGGCTGTGAAGAAATACATATATTGCATCCAGCAAAGGCAATTTGAAAACAATTATAGCAGAAGGAAAAGAGTGTCACTTTGAGAAAATCGCCTTTCTAACCAAGGGTAAGTACGTGGGATCAGGGGCACCAAAGCATTTTAGCCTCTCTGTGCCCTCTCCTGTCATTAGGATTGGGGCTGCACAATCTGGATTGGCTCACAAAGGGTCATTGCTGTGTCAAACAAACACACACACATGCCACAATACATGCATACATCCACATGCACACTCACACACTCTCACACTCACTCACTCATATGCTCCCCTCTAAAACAGGACATCATCCAATGATTTACTTGGCCCTCATCAAGTTGGAAATTCATTCTGGTAGTTGCATTGAGGCCATCACATATTCACTTCCATTATACAGAGATCAAGGGGACAATAAATGCAGCATGCTTTTGTACTCTTGTTGGTGCTTCCCAGGCCGTCAGAAGACAGCATTTTTATTTTCTGATAGTGATTTTCATGTACAAGAAGGACACAATTCTTCCACAGAATTTTGAGTGCTTCCAGTGAAGGAGTGGTGAGCAAGGCTGCTATGGGGGAAGTTACATTTTGAGAAGCCCTTCAGATCTGATTGTTTCTGTGCCTTTTATTAAACTTTCACATTTGAGGTCTTGGGAATCAGTCCTCTCGTTTATTTATTCTTCCTTCTTATTAGTTTTATGGTACATGTAGCAGTGAAAGTCCACTTGAGGGTAGAATTTTTCCTGAATATAAATGTAACTATCTTCATATATACGTATATTCATATATATAAAACCCCATTTGATATTTAAAAAAATAACAGAAAAAGACAGCTCAACGAGTTATGGAAATAAGATTACTCCAAAAAAGTTCTTTCCAGTTCTAGATATCTTTCAATTTTGAATTCCTAGGCACTTCTTATCTAAAAGTTTTGATATGATGAATGTATAACTTATGATTATACACTTTGGATAGATCATATGATATGTGAACATATCTCAATAAAACTGCTTAATAAAGAAATAAATAATTTGTGCAATAGCCAGGAAAAGCAGCTATATACAGCCGGGCAACCAGAGAGATAGAGAGGTGAGGGATTTTCTTGTTTGTTTGTCTGTTTTGTGTTTATTATTATTATAGAAATAATGAAAATGCTTTAATAATGATTGAAGTGATGAATGCACAACTATGTGATTATACCAAAACCATTGATTGTACAGTTTGGATAAATTTTATGCTTTATCAATATGTATCAATAAAATTAATTTGTTTTTAAAAAACCTTACAAAAATATACATTGTGCATCTGTAATTTTTTCTACAATAGTGAGCATTTCTTTGTAAAATTTCAAACAAATCAAAGTGTTCTTTTAATTTTCATAGTAGTTATATTCCTGACAAAAGTAATCTCTGGCTATTTGTGTTCTTCACAGACAGGTATAGAAAGGAACAAAGAAACCTGCCCACAAAATAGTCAGCCTGACCAAAGAACAGGTTGTTTGTTTTTTCACATAGAGTGAGTTTATAACGAAGTTGGTTTTCATATAGCAGCTGCTAGTTTATCATTACATGTCTTTATGGATAAGATATATGTCTTAGAAATCAGAGATAACTGCTCAAACTGGAGAGATCTGGGGTAACATGCAAAGAGTATTTGATCTCCAGGCAAATACTGTGTACATTGTTTACAGGAAGTACAGATTTAAGAAAGCAGTAGCAAGTTTCTTTATATGTGAAACAGGGAATATTTCTGTCTCCATAGGGTTGTTTTAAAGATTAATGGAGGAAACCTGTGCAAGGGCTGAGACCAGTGCCTAGAAGATGGTAAATACTCAAGTTAAAAGTAGTCCTTAACGGGGGATGGATGTGGTTCAAATGGTTGGGCATCCATCTCCCCTATGGAGGGACTTGAGGTCTATCCTCAGGACCTCCCAGTAACAAGAAAAAAAAAAGTGGTCCTTAAATTCAAGATACATTACAATCACCTATTTTCCAACCAAACCATTATAAATTAGCATGTTGTGGGTGGGGCCCAGGAACCTGCTTTCCTTCAAATAGCACAAGGGCTTCAGATGCAGTTTGTATATAGAGCATGTCTGAGAAATTCTGAAATAAATATCATTGTATTATTATTTTTATATGACTTTTATTTATTTCAGCAGTCTTGCCTATGTTTCTATTCAGTGAATAATCAAGCAGCTAACAAATATGAAATTTATTGCCCAAAATTGTACATTTATTAAGTTGAACTTAAACAGATCTCAATTTGAAATCTGTTACCAAAAATGTCTATTGCTCTGATCCTGGAAAACTTTTTACATTTTCTGTAAGCCTCAGTTACGCCATCTAGTTATGGGCATAATAATAATTTCCTTTTATTAGTGTAGGAAATTAAAATGAAATATTGCATGTAATGTCCTTAGTTCCTTGTGTGTAATTAAAACTTCTATCATTTATATTTCATAATGTTAGACCATAGAAGAACAGCAGTATTACTTCTTTTATACAAAACATTGCAATTAGCTAAGTTTGTATACAATACTATTCCTCTACCTCCTTGATATGTATTCTTTTTTCCATTCTGGTATCTCTTCTCTCTACCCCATCACCACTATCATTTGGCCCAGAGTCCTTTCAATGACCTCATTGTCCATCATGGAGCCAAGGATTATGGTCCCTCCATTTGATTCCCCATGCCATTAAGTTCTCTGCTCTGAGCCCCATTACTTAGGAAATTATAATTAAATTCCATTGGGTTTTGGGGCATTTTCAGGCTCATAGGAAATGCATATAATTTTCCTCCTTAGGGAAAAATATCTCATCATTCACCTTTGATACAAAAAAAAATCTCATCACTCACCTTGAATACAAATACAAAATAGGGCACACATCTTGTTACTTCTCCTGAAATCTTCCTATGTACATAAGTTGAGAAAAGAGTTGGAATAGCTGATTTCTTTGTCATTCAGAACCAGAAGATTTGATAATCTTACAATGTATGCAAAGCAGCCTAGATTATCCTTTCTAATTCCACCTTTGTCTGGGAGTCTTATAATGTATGTCTTACTGCTTTCTCAAAAAATATCAAAATTAACATTTTAACCATTTGTTGGTATCTTTTAGTCCCTCAGTCTGAAAGTCTTTCCTACCTAACTTGCTGCCTCAATTGCTCTTGAGATATTCACAAGAGTCGTTTCCTTTTTTAAGTAGTTCTTGATGCTTGCTTTTTTTCTGTTGTTGTTTAATTTTTCTCCATTTTTCTTCCCTAATTACTAATTGCTCTTTTGTGCAAAAACATGAGAAATAGTACATCCATTTTTGTCCTCTCAGCTGTCTCAGAAACTGCTCTAGTATTACGGTAAAGATCTTTTTTAGCACTTGACATAATTTAGCATGTAAATGTCTATTGGAAGGTTGTCAGCAACAAATAGAATTTTTTATTTACATCTAATATATGAAGAAAACAATTTAACTAAAATTATGAGTCATACCATCAACTGGAATAATCAAATCTGCTGGTCACAGAATCTTTTATGTCAGTTTTTAGATCATAAGGGTTGTAGATTCCTACAACCCCTCAGGATTTCATAGCTTGGGGAATGACAAACAAGATAATTTTTTAAAAATTGGGCATTGAAAAATCGGTTCTTATTTAACAAGACAGAAATAGTATTTTGGAGTTTGTGATAATCTGGGAAAACTGATTAGTCGGTATTTTCCTTCTTACTTCACTTAAGGTTGTAAAGAAGTTAAACCAAAGATATGTGGAAACTAAACCCATAAAATATGTACTACATATTTGCACATAATTTCTCATTGTCTATCTTGTGTTGGATATTTTCCATTTGCTCCTTCAAATTCTTTCTCAACCTTTTTCTAGGCACCTTGGTTTATTACAGTATAAACCAATATATTCCCCTATAACATATGCATTCCTTTGCAAAAGTTGCTTTATTAAATCCTTTTAAAATTACACAACTTATGTGGGACATTTGTTACTTGTTGAGTTGATAACTCATACTGGTACTAGGGGTAGCACCAGGGGACAAATAGTAAGATGGATCAGAAATGCTCACCTATTTTATAAATAGATAGATGAACACCTTCCTGTGGAGAAATGAAGCTATGGTAACCTATGATATCCAGGGATATGATGGTGTCATAGTATGAAGTACAAGTGATCAAAGAATCAAAAAAGCAAATATCTATGGCACAGTGGCCTGAAAATAGAAACGATAAATCTACATAGGCCGTTGAATATGCTGATATTGAAATCAGTATATATTCACCTGAAAACACACAGGAAGCCAGGAAGTGTAAAGTGTATCTTAGGAGTTCTTCATCTCCTAAGTCTCTACAGCAGATATTGTTGAGGAATAAGGCCAATCCTGATAGTTAGGGTTCCAGAATTGAATTGCATTCCAAATATATAGTTAGCCTTTGGTAGGCATGTAATGGAAATATAAGAGTATCAACTAGAAAGAAGTGAAATCCTGAGATCTAGGAAGGGGACATTTGGGCAGAAAAAGCTAAGTCTGAGAGCTTTGAAACTCAGTTTTCCATGAGCCTCCTTACCATGAAAATCAGTTCTTTTCCACCAACTAAGGCAATAAGGAACTGCCTTAGATAGAAGCTTTCCTCTGATCACATCTGGGAGGTCTAAAGTTCATGACAATTGAGATAATGTGAATGATCCATTATGTACAATCTCCTCTGCCATCTACTCCATAATCACAGACTTCACACCCCTCCTCTTGTTCCTTCAAGGGATTCAGGGGCACTCATTTCACCCAGGTATTCAGAAATGCTTTATTGGTGGCCTCTTCAATATTCTTGTAAAACACTGCCATGTCTACCACAAGCACACTAGAGATGATAGGAAGCTGCAGCGAAATTGAATTCCCAGAAAGGTGAAAGTCAGGTGGCCATATGTAACAAGAAGGAAACAATTAACAAAATAAACCACAATGCCATGTAGATAATAAAGGTCTTTGTGTGTGTGTGTGTGTGTGTGTGTGCGTGTGCATGCGCGTGTGCGTGTGTGTGTACAGATATCTCTGAGAAGGAGTCCTGGATCATGTGGACCCTAAGGGATTAAAAAGATAGAGAACTGTCTTAGTTTGCCACAGGGCTGCCAGAAATTGGTTTGATTTTCTAATGGGAATTTTAGTACTGGTAAAAGTTTACAGTTCTGAGGCCTTCAAACGTTCAAATCAAGGCATCAGCAGATATGCTTTCTCAACAAATTCAGATACTGGTGATCCTGGTGTTCTGCCATGTGGGGAAGCAAGATGGTGGCCAATGTCTGCTGACATCCCTGCCTTCCCCTTCAGAATCTACTGTCTTCTGGAGGCTAGCTGTGGATGATCAGCATAGGGCTGTTCTCCTTCTGGGTCTCCTCTATCAGTCTCTGCTGTTCTGCTTTCTTCCTGAATTAAGCAGTGGCCTATCAGGCATATGGCTCATCTCTTCAAACTTGAGCTGCTCCACAGGCCCAGCCTCTTGGGGGCTTTGTGCTTAAGCTTTGGCTGTGAACATTCCTCAGAAATGGTGACTTCTTTCCTCTGTCTGTTTCTCTCTCTGTCTCCATTAATTTTTTAAATTATTTTTATTAATATTTTTTAGTGATATTTTTTATATTAATATAAAATAATATATAGTGATATAGCCATCTTCTTTCCTTATTTTGTGTATTTGCATCTGCTTTCTCTTTTTCTTATTAGTCTGGCTAAGGGTTTGTGAACTTTATTTATCTTCTCAAAGAACAAGCTTTTGGTTTTGCTTTTTTATTTTCTAGTGCTCTCTTATTTTCTATTTCATTTAGTTCTGCTCTAATCTTTGTTATTTCTTTCTTTCCATTTCATTTTGGGTTAGTTTGTTGTTGTTTTCCAATTCCTCAATGTGTGCAGTTAGGTCTTCAATTTTAGGTCTCTCTTCTTTTTTAATATATGCATTTATGGTTCTGAATTTCATGCTCAGAACAGCTTTGGCTGCATCCCATAGGTTTTGATATGTTGTGTTGTCATTTTCATTCAGTTCGAGGAAGTTAATGATTTCTTTTGAGATTTTCCCTTTGACCCACTGTTTGTCTAAGAGTGTGTTGTTTAGCTTACATATCTTTGTGACTAATCTGTTTCCCTGGGCCTTAGAGATTTCCAGTTTCCTTCCATTGTGGTCAGAAAAATTTCTTTGTATAGTCTCAAACTTTCTGAATTCATTGAGAGTTGTTCTGTGGCCTAGCATGAGGTCTTTCTTGGAGTATGATCCATGTGCACTCGAGAAGAATGTATATCCTGCTATATTTGGTGTAGCATTCTCTATTTGTCTATTAGGTCCAGGTCCTCTAATATATTATTCAGAGTCTTTGTTCTTTATTGATTTTCTGTCTTGATGTTCTATTTAATGGTGATAATGGTGTATTAAAGCCCCCCACTATAAGTATAGAGACATTTATTTCTCCACTTAGTTTTTCTAGTGTTTGCCTCATGTATTTTAAGGCACTGTGATTGCATGCATAAATATTTAAGATTGTTCTATCTTCTTAGAATATTACCCCTTTTACTAATATATAATGTCCATCTTTGTCCCTCATAATAGTTTTGCATTTAAAGTCTATTTTGTCCGATATTAGGATAGCTACTGCTGCCCTTTTTTGGCTATTGTTTCCTTGTAAAATTTTTATCCAGGCATTCACTATCAGCCTCTTTGAATCCCTATGTCTAAGGTGGGTTTCTTGTCGACATCATATAGTGGGGTCATATTTCCTTATCCATTCTGCCAATCTGTGTCTCTTGACTGGTGAGTTTAATCCAGTAACATTCAGTGTTTTTACTCTAAATGAATTTCTTACATAAGCCATAATTTCTTTCAGTTTATGCATGTCATATGTTGCTTATATTTCCCTTTTTGTCCTTTTAGTTGTTCTTACACTCTCCTCCCTCTCTGTCTCCCCTGTTTTTTCCTTTCAACTTGTAGATCTTCCTTTAGTATTTTTTGAAGTGCAGGTTTCTTATTGGCATACTCTCTTAATTTCTGTTTATCTGTGAATATTTTGAACTCGCCATCAATTTTGAATGCCAGCTTTGCTGGATAAAGAATTCATGGCTAGAAGTTTTTTTCTTTTAGTACTTTGACTATGTCATACCACTGCCTTCTTGCCTCCATGGTTTCAGATGAGAAATCAGCACTTAATCTTATTGTGCTTCCCTTGTATGTGATGGTTCTCTTTCTGCCTTGAGAATTTTCTCTTTGTCTTGAGCATTGGACATTTTGATAATTATATGTCTTGGAGTTGGCCTCTTGGGATTTATACTGTTTGGGGTAAACTGTGCTTCCTGGACATTCACATCATTCTCCGTTAATAGGATTGGGAAGTTTTCAGCCATTATTTCCTTCAACACTCCTTCTGTTCCCTTTCTCTTCTCTTCTTCTGGGATGCCTATAATGCATATGTTTGTGCATTTTGTGTTGTGAGTTAAATCCCTAAGTCCCTTCTGGATTTTTTCTATCTTTTTTTCTATCTGTTCTGCTATCTGTTTGATTTCAGATGTACTGTCTTCCACATCACTAATTCTTTCTTCTGCCTGTTCAAATCTGCTGTTGTGTGATTTCAGTGTGTTTTTGATTTCTTGGATTGTGCCATTCATCACCATTATATCTGTTATCTTTTTATGTATGTTTATAATTTTTTCAGTATGTTCTCTCAGTGTCTTCTTAATATCCTTAACCTCTTCCTTCACTTCATTAAGTTGGTTCATGATATTTCTTTGGAAAGCTTTGATTAGGTGTTCGGTGTTCTGCATCTCTTCCTGGTTTTTAGTTTGATCATTGGAATGGTCCACGTCTTCCTGTTTCACAGTATGTTTTGTAATTTTTTGTTGCCCTCTGTTCATCATTTTATCTTGATGGATTTATTCAGTTGATTATTTTCTCTCTCTGTCTAGAGTTTTATTTAGCTGTTGGTTATGTGTGTGTGTTAAGTTTTCTCTTTGACACTTTGTTCTTCTTGTATATCCTTGCTTTTTTCTATGTTCCCTTGAAGGAGAAAGATTAGGACTATAGAAATTGAAAGAAGTAAGAAAGGGAAAAGGATAATAGCAATATTGATAAAAGTTAGAAAAGTGGTTGTATCAGACTTAGTAAAATGAATATTTAACTCATGTAGTCAGTGTAGATTAATAGGGGAAAAAAGTGGAGAACTTATAATGGAATGGGAAACCAAATAGGGAAAAATATATAGAATAATTTAAAAGGCCTGAATGATGAGGAGAGAGGGAAAGAGTAAAGAAAGGGCTGAAAGGAAAAAGTTAATAACAATAATAATAATAATAAAAAAACCAGAATGGACAATATAGAAATCAACACCTATGAAGTTGAGGACTTATGAAAAAAGGTGGAATGTAAGAACCACAACAGAAAGCAGAAGGTGAAAAGATGAAGGAAAGAAAAGAGATAATGTTGTTAGACAAAATCAATATATACAGAGAATGGAAAATCAAGGAAGAAGAAGTGCAGCAAAGATGAAACAAGGTAGTAGAACCTATTAAAATTAAAGGGGGGTGGGGAGGAAAGAGGAAAGAAAATCAAGAAACAAACAAACAAAGAATAACCAAATAAACACACAAGCATGCAGTCAAACAAAGCTAAAGAAAAACAGCATTCCTTCTTGGGCCCTTTTGCAGCCTCTCAGCCTGCGTTCATCAATCAATTACCCTGCAGCCTTCTCTCTGCAGGTTTTGAGGCAGATGTTAGTGATTAAATTAAGTTAAAAAAAATTTTTGAAGAAATAAGGGACCCAAAAGAAGGCCTCTTCTGGACCACCCCCTCCACCGAGGGGACTCTAAATAGGCTCATGGAAAATTATCAAACACTTCCCAATGCCTGGCCCCCCAGAGGAGCTGAGACTCTGACACTCAGCATGGAATTATAAAATTGGCTGGCTCTGCCACTCCCAAGCCAAACCTCTGTGTCCCACAGCTTTCAGGTAAATCAGGCTTCCTCAGCAGATTTGCCTCTCCCCTCAGCCTGGCACCACTTCTAGCTGGCTGGTTTGCTCCCAAAAACCTGCAAGGTGGCCCAGGCAGCCAAACCAACAGAAAAACCCCTTCTCATCCTTTGCCAGGACCCTCCCACTTTCGGAGAGTGCTCCCTCTCACCAGGTTGCCAGGAGGGTGGGGCTTAGCCATCTGCATCCACGATTTCTAGCTGGGGAAAAAATTCATGATTTTATATGAAGCAGTCCACCTTGCTGTCCAGATCCCTCCAGATCAATGTCCCCAAGCTTCTCACTCTACAGGCTCCCACAAGAGACCTCCTGTGTAGGATCCTGTCCCCAATCAGCCATCTTCTGTGATAGAAATGGTGACTGCACACCTAAACCGATGCCATCTTCTGCCGCTTTTTATCCACACCATTTTTCATTTCCACCAAAAATGAATAAGTCTTCCTATTTCTTCACATTCTAACACTTTTTATTTTCCATTTTTAAAAATAGTATTCATTATCTTGGTGGGAAATGATATCTCATTGTGGTTTTGACTAGCATTCCATAATACCAAAGCCAGATAAAGATACAATGAGATGAAAATTACTGAGCCATATGCCTTGAATACATATGAGAAGATCCTCAAGAAAAAAAAACTAGAATCCAACAGCAGATTTAAAGAACTATATTCTGTGATCAAGATGGATTTACCCCATGCATGCAAGGTGGTGCAAAATAAGAAAATCAATTATACCACATTAACAGAATGAAGAAAAAAACACAAGTTTCTCTCAATTGATGCAGAAAATGTGTTTGACAAAATCCATCATGCCTTCTTATTAGAAACACTCAGAAAATTCGGAATAAAAACATACTTCCGCAGCATGATAAAAAGTATATATGAAAAATCCAAAGTTAACATAAAATTAAATTGTGGAAGACTGAAAGCTTTCCTTCTAAGATCAGGAACCACAAAAGGATGCTTTTGCTATCTCTGTTATTCAACATTGATCTGGGATTTCTAGGCAAAGTAATTAGGTAAGAAAAAGAAATAAAAGCCTACAAATTAGAAAGGAAGATGTAAAACAATTCCTATTTGCAGATAGCATGATCCTAAATGAAAAATCCTGAAAAATCCACAAGAAAGCCACTAGACCTAATAAAATAATTCAACAAAATGAAGGGGTAGAAGGTCAAAATCCAAAAATCAGTAGTGCTTTTTTTTCTTTTTCTTTTCTTTTCTTTTTTTGAAGAAACTTAGATTACATAAGTGTTACATAAAAAATTTAGTGGATTCCTATATGCTCCACTCACACCTTATCCATTTTCCCACATTACAAACATCCTTCATTAGTCAGGTACATTCATTGCAATTAATGTACACATTTTGAAGCTTTGCCACTAAGTGTGGATTAAAGTTTACATTGTAGTTTACACTCATTCCCACACAATTCTGTAAGTTATGGCAAGATATATAATGGCCTGTATCTGTCATTGCCATTCAGGACAATTCCCAAGTCCCCAAAATGCCCCCTTATTACACCTGTTTTTCCCTCTCTCTGCTCTCAGAACCTCCTGTGGCCACTGCCTCCTCACCAATGATATAATTTCTTCCATTGCTAGAATCACAATGCTTCTATAGTAGAATACCAGCAAGTCCACTCTAGTCCATAGAATCCTGAGGATTCTGGGATGGTGATGTCCACTCCACCTCTAATTGAGAGGAGGCTGCAATCCTATAGGGTCAATGAGTGAGACCCTCTTGCTTGCAGTTGTAGCCTCTCAGTTCCTTGGTATTGTAGTTGTCCATCATCACCTTCTGGTTAGTTGTCCTGGGTGAGACCAATGAACTGGAGAGTAGGTGTTGCAACTCCATTCAGAACCCAGCAGGCACCTGGATAGCCCAACCATTTAAGTTTCTTGTGCATATACTTACCAACTTTAGTACTAATTACAGGTTCAAACAGAAGGAAAGAAGAGCCATGTGTAGAGAAATCACAACTGAGTCCAACTCTGTCACACTGGGGAGCATAAATTCCAATATAGGGTTCATTGGCAAGGGACCAAACTCCTGAGCTATCTGCCCTGACTACAGTGTCTGGATGTCTCCAGAGCCCTCAGGAGACCCACTTTTTGGGGAAGTATATACTTTGGCAGTGAATGATATTTTGCTGAGATGTGTGTAAGTGTAACCTCTGGAATGACCTCCTGACTCACTTTAAAGTCTCTTAGCCATATGAACTCATTTGTCTTTACCCTTTCCCCCTTTTGGTCAAGGGATTTTCCCAGTTGCATTCCTGGTTGGTGCTTGGTAGTAATCCCTCAATGCCAGGGAGGCTCATCCCCAGAAGTCATGTCCCATAGCTGGAGGGAAGGTAATGTATTTATATCCTGAGTTTGGCTTAAAGAGAGGCCACATTTGACCAACAATGAGGCTCCTAAGAGACAAC
>JAQZBX010095453.1:0-11912 GCA_029593785.1 Cabassous unicinctus
AACAAGTGGTGCTTGGAGAACTGGATATCCATATCCAAAAGAATGAGAGAGGAACACCATCTCACACCTTATACAAAAATCAACTCAAGATGGATCAAAGATCTAAATATAAGAGCCAAGACTATAAAGACCTTGGAAGATACTGTAGGGAAGCATCTACAGGACCTTGTAATAGGAAATGGTTTCATGAACTTCACACCCAAAACATGAGCAGCAAAAGAAAATATAGATAAATGGGATCTCCTCAATATTAAAAACACTTGCACCTCAAAGGATGTTATCAAGAAAATAAAAAATCAGCCTATCCAAAGGGAGAAAACATTTGGCAACCATATATCTGATTGGAGTCTAATATCCTGCATATATAAAGAAATCCTACACCTCGAAAATAAAAAACAAACAAACCAATTAAAAAATGGTAAAGTGAACTGAAAAGACACTTCTATAAGGAAGAAATAAAAATGGCTAAAAAGCAAACGAAAAAATGCTCGGCATTTCTAGCTATTAGGGAAATGCAAATCCAAACTACAATGAGATACCATCTTACGCCCATTAGAATGTTGGCTATTAAAAAAACAGCAGACTATATGTGTTGGAGAGGATGTGGAGAAATGGGTACCGTCATCCACTGCTGATGAGATTGTGGAATTGTGCAGCCACTGTGGAGGACAGTTTGGTGGTTCCTCAAAAAACTAACTATAGATCTTCCGTATGATCCAGCGATTCCACTGCTGGGTATATACCCAGAGGAATTGAAAGCAAAGACTCGAACAGATATATGCACACCAATAATCATAGCAGCATTGTTCACAATTGGCAAAAGTTGGAATCAACCTAGGTGCCCATCAACAGATGAATGGATAAACAAAATGTGGTACAGAAATACAATGGAATATTACTCAGCTGTAAGAAGGGATAAAGTGCTAACACACAGAATAACATCGATGAGTTTTGATGACCTTATGTTGAGTGAAGCAAGCCAGGCATTGAAGGATGAACAGTACATGACCTCACTGATATGAATTAAGGAAATTGAGCAGTCTGAGAACTATTGTCTGAAAGATAGGTTTACCAGAAAGAGAAAGAGAAGAGAAAGTCGTGAGATATTATCCA
Organism: Cabassous unicinctus; assembly: GCA_029593785.1. Taxonomy (NCBI): domain Eukaryota; kingdom Metazoa; phylum Chordata; class Mammalia; order Cingulata; family Chlamyphoridae; genus Cabassous; species Cabassous unicinctus. Next base: position 1,114 of record JAQZBX010095453.1, read on the forward strand.
TCTGCCGTAATCTATGGTAAAGTAATAGAGTGTAGTTGCGTATTGAAGGGATAGGACAGATGGGTAGTGATATTATTGGGTTTGGTGGTGCAAGGTTGACAGGTGTGTAGATTGGGAAGGGTGGGTTAGAATACCCAGGATATTGGGGGGAGAAATGGGAGAGGGATGAGATGAGCAATTGGGATTTGTGAATATGACATTGAAAGTACAGAGATGGGAATGTTGTTATGGCAATATAACAAGGAAGTGTCACTGGTTTGGGGTGTTGGTTATGGGGGCATTCGGGACAGGGCACATCTGGAACAGGCTTCTAGGGAGTGTGTGAGTGTTCTTCCTGTCATAATATGTTGTATCAGTGGGTGGAGACCCACACAATGAGTGGGAAGGTGATGGACTCCCATTTTTGGGAGGACCGATTTGCTCAGAAATATACAGATGGGTGTCTCTTATGAGCCAGGGTGGTTCTTAATAGGGGAGGACAAACCAGTGTGTCAAGACATTTGTTGCATGTAACTATGAATCTTGTCATCCAATGAGTCAAGCCAGGGGGTTGTCTTGGTTCCCGGGGGGATGGTGAGGGAGGAACAGAAGAGATCAAACAGGGGGTATTTAGTGGACAGTGGAAATGTTTTTCATTACCTTACAGTGATGGATATAGGACATGGTAAATATCATCAAAATTTATAAAAGTATATGGTGTAAAATGTAAACCATAATGTAAGCCATTTACAATGTTTAGTAGCTATGTTTCACTCTCTGTATAACAGTTACAACAATGTTCCATCCACATACTAAAAGGTTTTAATATGGGGTGAATAAAGCGGGAGGAGGTTGGGTATATTATAGTCTCTTGTATTCTGTGTGTGACTTTGCTGTGACCTAAAACTTCTTTGAAAATTAAATGAAAATTTGTGAGACACTGGGGAGTGAGAGGCGGAAGGTGCCACAGTGCAGAATGGACACCAGATTTTGCAGTGATAAAAGGCAAAATGTAAGAAAAATGTTTTTTATTTTTTCCCATTTTTTGAATACCCCAATCCTCTAATTTTAATTTATTTTCAGTTTTTTTTAAGTTTTCATGTATTTTATTTCTTACATTTGAACTTATCATTATTTCATTTTTCTATTATTTGTTTTTAGCTACTGTATTGGCTTCATCTTTAAAGAAGTTTTTGATCACAGAAGGGTTACAACTGGGACGGGAGTGTATCATTGGTGGGGAGTGTCAGGGATGGGGGGGTGCATAGGAGGAAGTTCACCTGAACATACATAAAAGGTATATAAAATTGTTCAAATGCTCCCAGGGCATGGTCACACTGGGTGGAGAATCAATAAATGAGAGAATACTGAATTCCCATACTGGAGAGCTCTGCCACATTCTCCGAGGGAACAGCAACAGTCCCCCAAGTGCAGGGGCAGAGATTGGCAAAGAAGGATGATCCACTGATGGGCTCTTGTTATTGATGAGTAGCCTTAGGAGTCTTTGCTCTTGAAATGGAAACTTAGCCTACTGTTATGGGGTGCTAAGGTTGCCTCCTGAGAGCCTCATTGTTGCTCAAATGTGGCCTCTCTCTAAGCCAAACTCAACATTTGAATGCATTACATTTCTCCCAGTGTGGGACATGACTCCCAGGGATGAGCAGTGAGTGGTTACTACCAAGTGCCCACTGGCAATATGACTGGAAAAAGACATTGAATAAAAGGGGGAAAAGTTAAAGATAAATGAGTTCATATGGGTAAGATACTTCAAAGTGAATTGGAAGGTCATCCAAGAGGTAACACTTATGCATATCTTATGCATATCTCAGTAGGACTTCATAGGCTTCCAAAGTGGATATCACCCCAAATAGAGGGGCTCCTGAGGGCTCTGGAGACACCCAGATCCTATATCAGGGTGGATAGCTCCAGAGTTTGGTGCCTTATCAGTGGGCCCTACTTTGGAATATGTGCTCCTGAGAGTGACAGAGTTGGTCTCAAATATGTTTTCCCTGCACATGGTATATCTGTTTCTTCTATTCAAACCTATATGTGGTGCTGGAGTTTGTAGGTGTACTTCCAGAGACTGGAGTCTTTGGCCTGTCCATGTGCCAGCTGGGCCTGGAATCCTGGTGGAGCTGCAACTCCTACTTTACAGCTCAATGGACTCACCCAGGACACCTGGTGGGGAAAGGATGATGGACAACAGCCATCCGAGGGAATGGAGAGAGTCTGCAGCTGCAGGCAGAATAATCCCATCCATCTTATCCATGGGATATAAGCCCCCTCTCACTTAGAGGTGGAGTGGACATCACCATCGCAGACTTCTCAGGATTGGGGGAAGAGCTATGGACTTAGAGTGGACTTACTGGTATTCTGTTATAGACATATTTTCATTCAAGCAATGGAAGAAATTACAACATTAATGTGGAGCCAGTGTCCACTGGACCCTTTTGGGGCATGGAGAGGGAAAAGCAGTTGTAATACAGGGGCTTTTTCAGGACTTGGGAATCATCCTGAGTGACATTGCAACGACAGATAAAGGCTATTTTATATCATCATATAACATGCAGAACTGTGTGGGAGAGAGTGTGGTCTACAATGTGAACTATGGTCCATGCTTAGTGGCAAAGCCCCAGGATGTGTATATCCATTGCAGGTGATGTGTCACACTAATGAAAGATGTTTATGTGGGAGGTTGTGGGATTTGTGGGAGGTGGGGCATATGGGAATCATTATAATTTTTGTGTAACATTTATGCAATCTAAGTATCTTTTTAAAAATGAAATAATCATTATTTTTTTAAAAAAGAAGTTAAATGCAAAGTAAATAAATAAATAAATTTGGTATTCAAAACAACAGAAAAAGAAGAATCGTCAGGAGTGAAGGTGGCTCAAGTGATTAGGTGCTTGCCTCCCATATGTGAAGTTGTGGGTTCGGTTCCCCGTGCCTCCTAAAAAGAAGATGAAAAGAGAGCAAACAATCGGGGTGGGAGGAGGTAGGAAATAAATTAAAGAAATTTTTTAAAAAATGAATTGTTCATAGAAGACAATAGATGAACTTTCAAACATATTCCGTTTTTCTGTGTCTGTCCTTGTGCCAATAACACACCATTTTGGTAATAGTAAAATATTCAAGAAGTGTTCATCATCCAACTTTGTTCTATTTCATGTTTTTGCCTATTTCAAGCCTCTTAGCCTTCCGTATAAATTTTATGTTTTGATTTTTCAATCCTGCAAAGACTGCTGTTGGAATTTTGATTGGAATTGCTTTCAATCTGTAAATTGCTCCATGTAGTATTGGCATCTTAAGGAATTTTATTTTTTCCATACACATACATGGAATATAATTCCATTTATTTGTGTTTATTTAGGACTATTTTACATTTATTTAGGGAGAAAGTGTAATCTGCTTTATGGGATGAAGCGTTTCAGATGTTTTTACTATGACATTTGGTTTAGAATTTTGTTGATACCTTTATTGATTTATTGATTTTATGTCTAGATGATCTAATCATTATTCTTAGTGATATATTAAAGTCTACTACTATGAATGTAGACCCATCTATTTCTCCCTTCAATTCTGTCAATGATTGCTTCACATATTTTGGGAGTTTCCTGTAGCTGCCTGTATATTCATAATCATTTTATCTTTGTAATGAATTGACCTTTTTATCATTATATAATCCCTTTCTTTGTCTTGTTAAACAACTTTTAATGTAAAGTCCATTTTGTCTGATATGAGTATAGCCACACAGCTTTCTATATATACTCTTAGGATGTAATATTTTTTCATCCTTTCACTTTTAACCTTCTTGTATGTTTGAATTTAAAGTGAGTCTCTTGAATGCAGCATAAAATTTAGTCATACTTTCTTATCCATTCTCCCAGTGTTTGCTTTTCACTAGGATGTTTAACACATTCACATATAAAGTAACTGTTGATAATGCAGGACTTCTACCACCTTACACTTTGGTATCTGCAAGTCAAACATTTTTGCCCCCCAATTCTTCCATTACTTCCTTTTTTTTTTCTTTTTTTTTAATTTTGCTGATCTCTTGTAATGAATCTTTTTCTCTTGTGGCATTCCAGACTTTCTTTATTTTTGGCATTTGAGGGTGTGATTATTATTTTCCCAGTGTGTGCTGATTGTGTTTACTCTGTTTAGAAGTCATTGAACTTCTTGGATATATTTATGCATATAGTTCATTAAATTTGTGAGGTTGTCAACCATTATTTCATTGAGTGGCCTCTCTTCCCCCTTCTCTTTCTTCTCCTTCTAGTATTCCTACAGTGTATATCATGGCATGTTTTATGGTGTGCCATAGGGCTCTCAGATTTGATTTAATTTTCTTCATTCTATTTTCCTTATGGTCCTCAAAATGAGTGACTTCAATTGTGCTATTGTTGAGTCCACTGATGCTTTGATCCTTATCTGATAGATTCAATATATCTAGAACCCCTCTAGGGATTTTTAAAATTTTCTGTTACTGTTTTCTTCAGCTCTGTTTCTTTCATTTTTAAAATTTTAAATTACTATCTCTTTATTGATATCTCTTTGAGCATGTTTAGGATCATTATTTAAAAGTCTTTGTCTGGTATACCCCAGTACTGATGTTCCTTGATGTTTTCTAATATTTATCATGTTCTTTTGCATGATTCATTATTTCCAACTTGTTTTATGTTTTAGAATCATTTGTTACAACCTAAGCACTTTGATATTTTAATGTATTATTTTAGAATTGAGAAATTGAGGCATTAGTTCCTTAAGAGTGCATCCAGCCAGGTATTATAGATATTTCCTTGAATATGAGTAGTTTACAAAAGAAAAATAAATAAATACAGGTAAATAAGAGCATTTTTTTTTCAGTTTTTGCTGATTGGTGTATTTGTTTCTTCTTCTTTATACCTTATCCATACAAAGTATTTAGAGAGCAGCACTGAGACAAACATATGAACTCCCATGTTTTTTCTGTACATGTGTCTTGTCATAGACATGTGCATATGGCCCTAAGAATTCCACTGTTAAAACAGATGTGAATTTTCCTTTTTCCCCAGGAAACTTCAGTTACTGATGCTTCTTGATGGCACACTGTATGTATCACAAACTATATTCCTTTTCTCCAGGCAGCTGAAGTTTGCTTATTCTCCTACAGTGTTCTGCAGCAGACATCAGTGAACTACCTCTACATGCAGGTCAAGTTCTGGTACAGCCAGCCTATGATGAGTATCTTGGTTCAGCCTGTCACAATGTCACCATATGGACTGCCTTGGATATATATATATATATATACACACACACACACAGTATATGCATTAGGGTTACTCTGCTCTCTTTCTCTGAAACTTGAATCAGGGACTCACACTGAATGTGAGGGACAGGTATATGCCAAGTTGATGTGAGGATGGGTGAGGTGTTAGAATGGCACCAAGGGGATGCTATTTTACCATTTTTAAATTGACTTTTGTCTTATTTTGACACTCACCATGTGAACATTTAATTGCTTTGTGGAGCTGTGAGAAAGATGTGTCTGTCTGTATTTGCTAGTTATTCAGATTTTCTGTGATGGGACAGGACCCTGTAATGTCTCATACCACCATTTTGATCAGTGTTGGACACTCCATTAAGAACATTTTTTAAAAAGTCTTTGCTTGGAAATCTCCAAATTCTAGTCTTCTTCTGTGATGGTTTCTGATATTTTATCTTGTTCAATTGGATAGGCCATCATTTCTAGTCATTTGAATGTCTTGTAAGAATTTGCTGTTCACCAAACATATTGGTATTTTAATGTGATAAATCTGGAATTTAGTTCTTGAATTTTCATTTCCTTAAGTATGTATCCAGTTAGTGTTATTACAGAGATTACCTGAAATACAGAAGGTAACAACATTGTTACCCCCACTCCAATGCATCCCCTCCCAAATACCTTTCACTGTACTAGCAGTTTGGCACTGGTTTAGCTACTACTCTCCTTCAGAGCTTAGCTAACCTAAAAATTAACTAGAGGAAGATCTCAAGGTAAAAGTGTAGGGTCCTCTCTGTTCTTTTCTGAGCATGCATTTTTCTGTGTGTTTATTTATGGCCTTAGAAATTTCCCTGTTTACACAAATCCCTCTTCCCCCTTTGAAACAATCTTTCCTTCTAGTCCCAGGCACTCTATTATATGTATTAAACATGGAAATCATTGTTTCTTACACTGTTGTAGCTGCCTCTACATTCAGGGAAATTTCTAAGACAGAGAACCAAAGATGAATGACCTTTTTCATCCTCTAGGCTGCCACTAGACAGATCTGTACAGACGTACATGAAACCCAGTGTGGGTTGATAGTGCAGGTGCTCTCCTCAAAGATCTGTGTAGAAGGTATAGGAAAAGTCTGTAACAGTGCCATGAGGTTTCCCTATCATTGTTAAGCTTCTTTTTTCTTGTATCAGTGATTGCCAAGTTGTTGCAACTGTCTTTTCTAATGCTCTGTGAAAGGAGGTTCTGCCAGTTTTTGCTTGCTATTTAAAAATTTTGTGAGGTGATGAAACCTGTAGTGTCAAACTCTGCCATTTTCTTAATGTCACTTTGCCATTCTTTAAATTTAAATTTTAAGTATTTTTACAAATCAATTTTATTGGTACATATTAATAAAGCATAAATCCATCCAAAGTGTACAATCAATGGAATGTGGTATAATCACATATTTGTGCATTCATCACATCAATCATTCTTAGGGCACTTTTATTATTTCAATAATAATAAACAAACAAAAGTTATCACCTCTCAATCTCTCTGTGCTTCCCCTGCCATATATAGTTGCTATTCTTTTTCTATCTTTCTAGTATATTTGTATTTATATTTTGTAAAAACAGTCTTATATATGCAATATCACCCATAATTGTGTTTTACATGAGGGTTTACTGTCATATACAGTACCATGTTATAGTTTTTAGCTATCCTTCTGGTAATATACATAATCTTAGATTTTCTTTTTCAACAACTGTCATACCCATACAATAGCATTGCTAGTTACAAGCACCATGATTTGCTCTCACCATTTCTATCATTTTTCAAAGATTTAGAAACAACATTCTTACCAATTCTGCCCAGATTACACCTCAGCTTTCTGTTCTCTAACCTCATTCTATTTCCTGGAGAACTATATTCTAATGATTAACTCGAAGAGTTTACACAATATATTTAGTCCATAATAGTGCAATCATACAGTATTTGTCCTTTTGTGTATGGCTTGCTTCAAAATAATGTCCTCCAGGTTGATCCATGTTGTCATATGCTTCATGGTTTAATTTCTGGGTTGTTTTCCACTTTTGGGAATCATGAATAATGCCACTAAAATGCAGCTCTTAGCTTGCATTGAAAGGAGTCTCTCTTCTATTATCTGAAGTAGACTGCACACTCATTCATAAAACCATATCAATCTGATATTTTCTTTGTGGCTATGTTCTCAAAGACATAATTCAAATATACATTATTTTTATCAATTATTATGTATTGTGTGTCCATTTTACCCCAGTTATCAATTTTAGTGACATAATTTCTTTATTCCATTCCATATATCTATTCAACATTATAAGATGTGGAATAATTCATCATTTATATATGAACAGGGAAGAAAAGTCTGATATCAGCAATTTGCATTTTCACTCCTTTGCTTTTTAATGGTTCATTAATGTTTATCAATATTTTCAAGTAAGAAAAAGCTTTTTATTGTTTTTATGCTTACTTTTACTTGATGTTTCCTTACAAATTGATATCATAATAAATTACCACTAACTAAGTGGTTTTAAATTATTTTCTTACAGTTCTTATAGTCAGTAGCCTCAAATTGGTCTCAAAGAGCTTAAATCAACATTTCAGCCAGACTATATTACTTCCAAAAGACTCTATAGGACAATACATTTTCTTGTCTTTTTCTAGCTGCTAGAATATGCTCACTATCTTTCCTCATAATGCCCTTCCAACTTCAAAGTAATAATGAACAGTCATTTCTTCCTGGCAATGCCATTTCTCTTGTTCTGAAACTTCTGCCTTCTTTTACCTTTAAGAAACCTTGTAATTACATTGGGTTCATGTAGATAACTCAAGATAATCTCTTTTTTTAAAGGATAGCAGGATAGCCACCTTAATTCCATTGCAAACTTTATTGTCCTTTGGCATATTTGAAGGTTCTGGGAATTAGGATGTGGATGTCTTTGGGTTCCATTATTCTGACTACCACAGATGTACCCATAGATCAATGGAACAGAAAAGAGAAATAATAAACAGACCCACATAAACATGCCCAACTGACTTTAATGAAGGTGCAAAATGAATGCAATTGAGAAATAGTGGCCTTTACAACAAATGTTGTTGTAGCAATTGGACAGCCATAAGCAAATTAAAACTAAACTCAAATAAAATATTGTAGACTATACAAAAAATAATTAAGAATCAATCATGGACTGCAATATAAAACTATAAAATTTTTAAGAAAACACATAAGAAAAATCTTCAGGAACTAGAGCTTGACAAAGTACTCCTAGACATAACACAAAAGCACAATCCACAAAGGAAAATAGAGATCATTGGACCTCTCAAAATTAAAAAAGTTTTGTGCTGCCAAAGTCCCAATAATGAGAATGAAAACAGAAAGTAGTGTTTGATGAAATAATTGAAAACCACATATGTGACAAACAATCCATTTAGAAAATGAACAAAGTATATGGACAGACATTTCACTAAAGAGAATATGCAGATGGCAAATAACCCATAAAATTATACTCAATCCCATTAAGCATAAGAGAAATGGAAAGCAAATCCACAGTGATCTAATACTACAAAATTGTGACAACACCAAATGCAGATGAGGATGAGGAGCAACTTGATCATTCATAAATTTCTGGTTGTACTGAAAAGAGGTGCAGCCACTATGGAAAAGAATTTGGCACTTACTTAAAACCCTAAAAATGAAACTAACTTAAAACTCAGGAATATCACTCATTGACATTTATACAAGAGAACTGAAAAGTTATGCCCTCAAAAAACTTGTATATGAATGTTCATAGATTTTTATTTATAATAGCTCCTAAACTGGAACAAACACAAATATCTTTCAACAGATGAATGGTTAAACAAATTGGTTTAATACATGCTATGGAACACTACTCAACAATAGAAAGAAATAAACTATTAATATACTCAACAATTTGAATGACACTCAGGGAAAAATATTTAGTGAAGTAAGACAATTACAAAAACTTACATACTGTATTATTCTATTTATGTTCCTATTTTACATAACATTTAAGAAATTGACATCAATTTAGTGGTTGCCAGGATATAGGGAGAGAGGAGGGGGTATTAGATGGCAATACAAAAATATGAAAGGGCAACACAAAGGATCCTTGTGGTGATGGAACTGTTAAGTGTCTTGATTCTGATGGGGGATACTTAAGCTTACTTATCTGAAGAAATTGAATAGAATTTAATTCAAAGACACATAAATGAGTACAAGAAAACCTGCAAACCTGTTGAAATATGAAAAAGAATGCTCGGTTATCAATAGCAATACCCTGATTTTGATATTATATTATAGTTTCACAAAAAAGTTAACACTGGGAAAAACTTGTCAAAGTGTACAAAATGGAAAAGAGATTTAATTATTTCTTAACACTGCAATTATATACATAAAATTTACTTTAATTTTATTACAAAACCATGCTATCATATTAAATATGCAAATGGTTTCCTTTGGGAGAGGAGGAAAGGTGTGGTGATCAAGTTAAGAAACTAGAAGTGCTATTTATTGATTTCAAGGTGGTTATTCAAAGGGACTTACTTATTAAATTTCATAGAACATTTTATATTTATTCTGTGTATATGTACATGCATGTGTTTGTATGTGTATGTGTGCATGCATGAATACATGTCTGTATACAAATATAAAATAAAATTTTATTTAAAAACACTGATTGAAGTTGGTGTACTCAGGGTAGGTGGCATGTGGTGAGAATACCAAGAAAAATATGATGGTTACATGCCATGTATTTGAACCCAAGAGGACCTCATTCTCATTCTCAAAATTTGCTTGATAGAGAGAGTTGGGTGTAGGTTATCCACTTGGGTTGTTCAATATATTAGACTCCTTCAGAAACTCACATTTCACTTCACTTAGTTTGGATTCATTTAGGGATGATGTAGTAGTAAAATAAACACAAGAAAATATGTTCAACATTATTAGTCATTTGGGAAATTCAAATTCAATCTATATGAGAATACACTACAGACATTAAATGGCAAAAAAGTAAAACCAATAATTACAAGTGTTCATGAAAATGCTGAACAAGTGGTATTCTTATACACTAGTGGGACTGCCAAAATGTTAAGTCATTCTGGAAATAGATTGACATACTCTTATAAACATATATTTGTAATATGATTGAGGTAGAAGAAATGAAAACTTATGTCCATATATAAACCTGTACAAATATGCTCATAGCACCTTTATTCAAAATAGTTAAAAAAGTGAAAATAATCGAAATCACCCAACACAATGAGTGTATAACAAGTGAATGGAGAAACAATATGTGTCACCACTCTAAAAAGAAGGAACAAACTATTGATACAAAGAAAAACAATTCATCTGAAGTCAGAATTAAACACCCAAAAAATCCCATCAATTTTATTGTATGTAAATTTATAAAAAGTGATAAATAATAGAGGTTTAGTAAAAAGAAAACATTAATAAGGCTCATTTAGCAACAATGTCAATCAACTGTGCTAGCTTTCATCAAAATTGTACCAGGGAAATACAGGTCCCAACAAAATTAAGATTTTGTTA
>JAQZBX010095454.1:0-11919 GCA_029593785.1 Cabassous unicinctus
AAAATAATGGGAAAAAGCAAAAAAATTAAAAAAATTTTAATATTTTTCCATTTATCACTACATTATTGGGTGTCCAGTCTGTACTGTGGCACCTGCCCCCTCTCACTTCCTAGTGTCTCCCAAATTTTCATTTAATTTTCAAAGAAGTTTTAGGTCACAGCAAAGTCACACACAGAATACTAGAGACTCATATACCCAACCTCCTTCCCCTTTCCTCACCCCATATTAAAACCTTTTTTATGTGGATGGTAGCATTGTTATAACTGTTATACAGATAATGAAACATAGCTACTAAACATTGTGAATGGTTTACAGTATAGTTTACAATTTAGACTGCACAGTTTAATACTTTTTGATGATATTTACCATGCCCTGTGTCAATTACTGTAAGGTAATGAAAAACATTTCCCATGACCACTAACTACCCCGTTTGATGTTTTCTTTTCCTTCCTCCCCATCCCCCTGGGGCACATAACACTCCCCTGTTTTGACTCATTGGATGACAAGATTCACAGTTACATGCAACAAGAGGTCTTGATATGCTGATTATCCTCTCCTATTAGGATCCACCTTTGCACCTAAGAGACACCCACCTGTCTGTTTCTGGGTGAATCGGTCATCCCAAAGATGGGGGTCCATGTCATTCCCACTCACCTTATGGGTCTCCACTCCTTGACACAACACATTATGACAGGATGAACACTCACACACTCCCCAGAAGCCTACTCCAGATGAACCCCTTCCTGAATGCCCCCGATACCTACACCCTAAACCAGTGACACTACCTTGACATACATCCAAAAGAGCGTCCTCACTCCTGCACTTTCAACATCCTACCTCCAAATCCCATGTTCACCTAGTCCCCCTACCATCTCTCCCCCCAGTATGCTGGGTATTCTAACTGGCCCTTCCTAATCTGCCCACCTGTCAACCCTGCACAACCAAACCCATTAATATCACTACCCACCTGTCCTATCCTTCAATATGCAAAGGTATTTTGTCACTTTACCATAGATTATGTCCATATGGGTGATGGCTCACAACCTTATCTTCTCTTTCTCTCCCTTGTCAACCTATCTTTCAGAAACCGGTTCTCAGAGACTGCTCACTATCCTCATTTTAAATCAGTGAGGTCATATACTGTTCATCCGTCAATGCCTGGCTTGTTTCACTTAATATAAGGTCTTCAAGATTCATCCATGTTATTCCATGTGTTAGCACTTTATTCCTTCTTACAGTTGAGAAATATTCCATTGTATGTATATACTACATTTTGTTTATCCATTCTTCTGCAGATGGGCACCAGGGCTGATTCCAATTTTTGGCAATTGTGAACAATGCTGCTATGAAGATTAGTTTGCATATATCTGTTTGTGTCTTTGCTTTCAATTCTTCTAGTTATATACCCAGCAGTGGAATTGCTGGATCATGTAGAAGATCTATTGTTACTTTTCTGAGGAAATGCCAAACTGTCCTTCACAGTGGCTGGACCATTCCACAATCCCACCAGCAGTGGATGAGGGTTCCCATTCTTCCACATCCTCTCCAACACTTATAGTCTGCTGTTTTTTTAATAGCTGCCATTCAGATGGGTGTAATATGGTATCTCATTGTAGTTTTGATTTGCATTTCCCTAATAGCTTGCAATGTTGAACATTTTTTCATGTGCTTTCTATCCATTTGTATTTTTTACTTGGAGAAGTGTCTTTCCAATTCGCTTGCCCATTTTTTAAATGGGTTGTTAGTTTTTTATTTTTGAGTTGTAAGATTTCTTTATATATGCAGGATATTAGACTCCTATCAGATATATGGTTGCCAAATATTTTCTCCCATTGGTAGGCTGCCTTTTTATTTTCTTAATAACGTCCTTTGAGGTGCAGAAGTTTTTAATTTTGACAAGGTCCTATTTATCTATTTTTTCTCTTGCTGCTCATGCTTTGGGTGTGAAGTTCATGAAACCATTTCTTATTACAAGTTTCTGTAGATGCTTCCCTACATTATCTTCCAAAGTCTTTATGGTTTTGGCTCTTATATTTAGATCTTTAATCCATCTTGAGTTGATTTTTGTATAAGGTGTGAGATGTTATTCCTCTCTCATTCTTTTGTTAATGGATATCCAGTTCTCCAAGCAGCACTTGTTAAAGAGGCCATTCTCTCCCTACTGAGTGGGCTTGGTGGCCTTGTTGATTTCAGATGACTGTATATGTAAGGGTCTATATCAGAAGTCTCAATTTGGTTCCATTGGTTAGTGTGTCTACCCTTGTGCCAATACGATGCATTTTTGAGCACTGAAGCTTTGTAGTATGTTTTAAAGTCAGGTAATGTGATTCCTCCAACTTCACTTTTTTTTTTCAATATGTCTTTGGCAATTTGGGGCCTCTTACCTTTCCAAATATATTTTGTAGTTAGGGTTAAAAAAGAGATTGTGTTGGGAGACTAAATCAATATAGACAGAGAATGGGAAATCATGGAAGAAGAATCACAGCAAAGAAGAGACAAGCTAGCAGCACCTAATTTGAAAAGAGGAAAAAGAAAAAAGAAAAAAAGGCAAAAAAAGTGAGTGGGAGGAAAGAGGAAAGAAAAGCAAGAGACAACAAATAAACAAATAAAACCAAACAACCACACAAGCAAGCAGTCAAACAAAGCTAAGGAAGAGAAGTGTTCCTTCTGGGTCCCTTGTGTAGCCTCTCAGCCGATTTGTGTTCATCAGTCAATTACCCTACAAAGTTCTATCTGCAGGTTTAGAGGCAGATTTTAGTGATTAAAGTAAGTTAAAAAAATTATTTTTGTTTTTTAAAGTGACTGTCTTTTTCTTGGAGAAAAAAGGGACCCAAAAGAAGGCCTCTTCTAGATCACCCCCTTCATCCGGGGGGGAACATAAATAGAGTTGTGGAAACTAATCAAGAACTTCCCACTTACTGGCCTCCCCAGCAGAACTGAAGCTCTGATGCTTGTAAGTGCAGAATGATAAAATTGGCTGACTGCGTCCCCTCTGGATCCAAGCCTCAGTATCACTGGGCTGTTAGGTAAATCAGGCTTCCTCAGTAGATTCACCCCTCCCCTCAGCCTGGTTTGTATGTAAACAAGCCAGCTTATTTGCTCTCCAAAGCTGTGAGGGGGTCTAGGCAACCAAACCCAGTGAAAGGAAACCCCTCTCCACCTTATGTTAGAACCCTCCCACTCTCGGAGAATGCTCCCTCTCACTGGGTTGCCAGTGGGAGTCGGGGCACATCCCTTGGCAGCTAGATAAATCAAACTTCCTCAGCAGATTTGCCACTCCCCTCAGCCTGGTGCCTTCAAGCCAGTTATTTTGTTCCCCAATGCTGCAAGGGGTTCCAGGCACCCAAATTCACAGAAAGGAAACCCTTCTTGACCCACCCCCAGAAACCTCCCACTCCTGGAGAATGCTCCCTCTCCCTGAGTTGCTGTTGGGAGTAGTGGCTCATCCCAGCCTTTCCTCCTGAGGATGGGGCTCAGCCATCTGTGTTAACTATCTCAGCCAGGGGAAAATCTCACGATTTTTTCCTGAGCAATCCCCCTCACCATCCAGCTCCCTCCAGATTGATGTCCCCAAGGTTCTCACTCCATGCACGCCCAGCACAGACCACTTAGTCAAGATCCTGTCCCCAATCAACCGTTATCTGAGAGTGAGGTAGTGAGTGACCTCCTAAACGGATGCCATCTTGCCCCTCCTCCTATCCATATAGGTTTTTTAAATGCTGTTATCATTTGCATTTGTTTCAAGGGCTATACTGGTTTCTTTTGCAATATCCTCCTTGACCATCTGATTATTTAAGAGTGTATGGTTTCACTTCCATATATTTGTGCCTGTTTTCATTCTCTATCTCTTATTAATTTCCGGCTTCATTCCATTGTGATCACAGAAATTACTTTGTAGAATTTCAATCTGTTTAAATTTGTTGAGACTTGTTCTGTGACATAGCGTGTGATCTCTCATGGAGAATGATCCCTGTGCCCTTGGGAAGAATATATATCCTACAGTTTTTGTATGTAATGTTATGCATATATCTATTAAGTTTAGTTCCTCTAACATATTACTCATGATCTCTGAATCTTTGTTAATCCTCTTCCCAGATGATCTAATGGTGATAATATTGTACTAAATTCCTACACTAACATTGCAGATGCATCTATTTATCACCTTGTTTTGCCATTATTTTCCTCATGTATTTTGAGACACCCTGATTAGGTGCATAAATAGTTATGATTGTTCTTTCTTCTTGATAGATTACCACTTTTATTAATATACAATGTCTTTCTTTGCCTCTTACAATAGTTTTGCATTTAAAGTCTATTTTGTCTGATATTAGTATAGCTACTCCCACACATTTTTGGCTATTTTTTATATGTAAAATTATTTTCCAACCATTCACTTGCAATGTCCTTGCTTCCCTGGGTCTAAAGTGAGTTTCTTATAAACAACATATAGATGGATTGTATTTCCTTATCCAATCTGCCAATCACTGTTTTTGATTGGAGAGTTTAAAACTTTAACATTCAATGTTAGTACTGTCAAGGCAGTACTTACATTAGCCACTTTAATTTATGTTTATATATGTCATATTTTGTTTCTATTTCTCTTTTTATCCTTTTAGATATGTTTACTAATAATTTTCCTTTCTACACTCTCCTCCAACCCTCTTTCTCTGACTTTTCCCTTTCAACCTGCAGAACTCCTTTTAATATCTCTTGAAGGGCAGAATCCTGTTGACAAACACTCTCTGTTTCTGTTTATCTGTGAATATTTTGAACTTTCCCTCATTTTTGAGTGCCAAGTTTGCTGGATACAAAATTCTTGGCTGGCAGTTTTTTTGTTTTTTTTTTTTCTTTAGCACTATACCTATGTCATTCCACTGTGTTCTCACCTCCATGATTTCAGATGAGAAATCAGCAATTAATCTTATAAAGCTTCCCTTATATATAATAGTTCTCTTTTACTTACTGATTTCAGAATTGTCTCTCTTTCTTGAGCATTTGACAATCTGATAAGTTTGTGTCTTGGTGTAAGCTTATTAGTACATATACAGTTTGGAGTGTGCTGTGCTTCCTGCACATGTACATCCTTGACCCTCATAAGAGTTGGGAAATGTTAGGTCATTATTTCCTCAAACACTTCTGCTTCTTTTTCTTTCCCTTCTCCTTCTGGGAGGCCTATAATGCATATGCCTGTGCATTTCATATTGTCATTCAATTCCCTGAGTCCCTGCTAAATTTTTTCTATCTTTTTACCTATCTAATTTCCTATTTTTGTGATTTCAGATTTTCTATTTTCAGTGTCACTAAATTTTTCCTCTACCTGTTCAAATCTGCTGTTATGTTCTTCCAGCATTGTATTAGTCAGCCAAAGGGGTGCTGATGCAAAATACCAGAAATCTGTTGGCTTTTATAAAGGGTATTTGTTTGGGGTAGAAGCTTACAGTTACCAGGCCAAATAGAATAAGTTACTTCCCTCACCAAAGTCTGTTACCATGTGTGGAGCAGATGGCTGCTGATGTTCAGTCTCCTCTTCCTCTTAAGGTTCCATGGTCCTAGCTTCTTCCAATATCAGCTGTAGCCTGGGATAAAGTTTTGTCTGTCTTCCAGGGCTCGTTTCTCTCTGGGCTCAGCTGCTCAGCTCTCTCCTGTGTGTTTACTTCCTGGACTTCAGCTCAAACCTCCAACCTCCCTTCTCTGCACTGTAGTTTTTCTGTAATTCCCCACCCACCAAGGGGGTATAGACTAAGTTTACTACTTAAGTAGCCCAATTAAAGCCTTAATCATTACTTAATCAGGTAATAGTGAAAACTCTGAAAATATTTTTGACTTCCCAGCACAGGCCTGAGCACTGAAGACTGAGGAGCAAGAAAAACTTGACATTGTGGTCAGGAATACTAAATTCTACTGAGATGACAAATTATGTGTAAGCAAATAAATAAGGAAGACATTTCTTTCATGTAGATGTAAGTTCTATAAAACAATCAGGCCAAGCAGTAAAGAGGAATATGGGAAACCTGTCTGGCTATTTGTTGATTGATATTCTATATTTATATATAGAGAGATAGACAGAGTCACCACAGAAATCACATGACTGATGTTTCCTAGCATCACATCTCCGAACAGCTTTCTTTTGGATCTGCAAAGCAGGGCCCACTCTTCCTGGGTGAAGTCTAAAGCGACAAGATAAAAATTACCATTAATTCCTAAAACATAGTGGACATTATAGTTAACCCAGGGCCATTCTTGCTGTTTTAGTTTGCCATAAGCTGCTATGCAAAGTACCAGAAATGAGTTGGCTTTTATAATGGGTAACTCATTAGGAGTAAAGTCTTACAGTTCTGAGACTGTGAATTGTCAAAATCAAGGCACCATCAAAGATGTTTTACCAAAGTCAGCTACTGGTGATCCTGGTGACTTGTCACATGGGAAATCAAGATGGCTGTTAATCTCTGCCAAGGTCACTACATTCCCCTCTGTGTGTGCAGTCTCCTGGGGTCCAGCTGTGGGTGATCAGATATAGAGCTCATCTATTTACGGACCTCCTCACTCAGTCTTGGCTGCAACATTTCCTTTTAATTTAGCTGTGGGCTATCAGGTATTTGAATCATCTCATCACCTTTCAGCTGCTCTTTGAACCCAGCCTCCTGGGGACTTCACACTAAAGCTTTGGTTACTAGTGATCTTAGAGTCCTCTCTCACGGCAGGGTAAAAATGGAGGCTTCCATTCTGTGTGTCTCTTTCTGGGTCTCCATTTTTATAAAGCTCCAGTTAGAGGGTGGACACCAAACCTGAGTCATACCTCACTGACATAGTCCAATAAATAGGGCCCCATACCCACAGGGATAGAATAGTTTAAGGACATAATCATTTTGGGGGGATTGACCAATTTCAAACTGTCACACCTTACAATGTACAAAAGATGATGATTAGGATGACAGTACTGGGCAAGAGATGCTATATTTATAGAATGTGTTGGAGTTCCAGTCAAATGTTTCTCTGGACTTTCTTGGAAGATGCACATTTGAACAGATTTTAACTTCATTATAAAGCAATAACTCATGTGAAATGTCCAAGCAACCCCCTTTATAAAATTCTAGTAAACTGGTGACTTCCAAATTGTTGACATAAAATTTGAACTTGAAAATCCATAACTAAAATATTCCTCTTCACCCATTTGAAGTAAATATACAGATATTTCACAAGACAAGCAACAACCATGACATGCAACTTTTAAAAAATGTATATGGGTAGATTATTAGCCTATAGGGTACAAAGGGTCCTAAATTGTGAAGTGGTTTGGTAATTTGTTAGGAGGGTTGAGAGATCCAATGAATTCATGTGTAAAATGATTCCAATCTAATAAATATTTATTAAATATAGGTGATAGGCCTCTTATTGTATAAAGTGCCAAAAACTTTGAACCAATATCCAGCATTCTTTAGAAATGAAAAGATTGACTAAAGAACTTGATGTTTCACTTTCCTAGGCTGCTCCAATACCATGAAAATGGGTTTCTTAAATAATGGGACTTTATTAGGTTACAGATTAGAGTCTGTGACAATGCCTAAATCAAGGTGTCATCAAAGTGATTCAATGCTTTCTTTCTAAAGATGGGCTAGCAACAATACTTGCCATCTCTGCAACACATTAAGGTACATGGTAGCATCTGCTGGCTCTCCTTTCTCTTGCAGATTTTGTTGATTTCAGCTTCTTGCTTCCCTGGCTTTCTCTGTGTCTGAATTTCATTCTCTTATAAAGGACTCCAGGAAGAGGATTAAGACCCATTTAGATTAAGGTGGGCCACAACAGTAGTAGCTTCATCCAAAGGTCTTACTTACAATGGCTCCACACCCACAGGAATAGATTAACTTTAAGAACATATTTTTCTGGGGTACATACAACTTCAAGCTACCACACTTGGGGTCAAAATGTGTTGCTTCTCTGATCTCTATACATAGGATATATTCATTTTATGGTCTAAGGGCACAGAGTTCAGAAGTACAAGACAGGCACTCTTCACACTGGGGTACTGAAAGACTGTCATGACTTGTTGTGGTGGGATGTTTGCCATTCTCAAATTTCCTGGGAACTAAAAGGATCCATTACCATTATTTTGCTGGTATTTTCATCCCCTCTGTGGTACTCCCTCCACAGTCCTTCAAAAACTGACTTAAGACCTTAAATTGTACCCTAACTACAATACTCTTTCCCCTTAATGCTTATCCAACTGTGTGGAAATAGTAATCCTTTTCTTCTTATTCTAATTTTCAGACTTGAATGAAGGTTAATAACAAACAGTAATAATGGATGATTGTGGCTAAGGATGGTATGGAGAATTGAAGTATTGCTTTATTTGTTATGCAAATGTTCAAATACATTCTATACAAAATTTAGTATTAGTAGGACCTCCTCTGGCATAAACTGCTTTCATGCTTCCCCTAATACTGTACAGACCTCTACTCTAACATTTCTAACAATGAATTGGTTAAACAGGTATAATGAAATATCAGCCTCCCCAATGATCCTAAACTTCTGTTCTTTTTCATTTTTGTATAATGTCTAAAGTCCTAGATATTAAGGAAACCAAACTTCATATATTTCAAAATGAAAAAAAAATGTAGAATTAAAACCATGTTTTTTTAAAAATTCAAGTTCACATAATTCAGATAAACTTTTGAACAAACAGGGCTAGTTTAATACTGTTCATTTATTTTTTAAAAGTTATGTCTTCTGAGTTATCAATGTTATTTACAGTATGAGGATAGAATTTTCTTCTAGTTGGGTATGTTCTTGATAATAAAGCTAAGATTGTATCTATTATTATGGGAAGATGACATTAGACTAACAGGCAGAGTTCAATGCTTTCATAAAATCAAAGGAGAGAGAACCAAAAGTTGTTCAAGGGACCTGCTTTGGTGGTCAGCAGACCAGGACAGTGTTACACAACTTCCAGGAGGGTGAGGTACAGAGAGACAAAGAAGCCTAAACAATAAATGTGAGTTACCAAACCACAGCAGCAGCTTGGAATGGCTCCCACTACCTACCCCCAAGATATTAAGATGGGGTAAAACCCCTGACTCACAGCAGCTAACTGAGAGGGGAACAGACATCTCCTTCCCCCTAAGCTATTTCAAAGGAAAAGGGAGGGGGTGTCTGGGGGTTTTACATCAGTGAATTAAGCCAGCAGAGCCCACTTTGAATCTCTGCTCTAAGAGATTCAACAAAGGGAAAAAAAGAAAGCTGAGAGTGAAACACTTCCATGAAAAGGGGCCAGGATGAATGCCATCTGCTTACTGGTCTGGAAATTGCATGGACAAAAACTGTTATAATACTCTCTGTATGCTAATCCGTGGGAGACAATTTGTGCCCCATGAGTGAGTCCCTGGTCCAATTTTGTTAACATATGCTGGGCAATTTTAAAAGCTTAGAATAAGTTGAACCATATATCAAAGAAGAGCTCTGAAAAAAATAATAGGTAAAAGAGAGAAATTAGTAATCAGAGTAAATTCACCAATATATTCAGATGAATAGACATCAGCAAAAAATTACGAGGTATACTAGGAAACAGGAAGAGATGGCCCAGGCAAAGAAACTAATGAAAGCTCTTGAAGAGAGTCAGGATTTAAGACAATTAATCAGTGATAATCACACAACTATCCTAAATCACTTCAAGGAATTTACAGAAAACATAACTAACGATATAAAAGATATTAAGAAGACACTGGGTGAGAATAAAAAGTAATTTGAAAGCCTTCAAAGAAAAGTAACAGAACTTATGTGAATAAAAGTAACAATGGATGAGATTAAAATTACATTAGAGCTGAGATTCTTAACAAGGGTTCTGTAGGCTTGAATTGAAATTTGAAAAAACATTATTTTTGTGGGGATATGTTGATGTGGGTGTTATATATTTATTAAATAATACACAATAGAGTATGGAATTAACAATTGGCAATAGTTTTCACCTCAGTGGCAAAGAGATCCATGGAACAAAGAAAGTTAAGAACCCTTGCTTAGAGACATATAAGAGTAGATTTGAATTGCTCAAAGACAGAATTAGTGATTTTGAAGACTGAACACCTGAATTGCAAAGGATAGGAAAACAGAAAGAAAAGAGAATGGAAAAAATGGAACAGAGTCTCAGGAAATTGAATAACAATATGAAATGCAAAAATATATGCATTTTTGGTGTCCCAGAAGGAGGAGAAAATGAAAAAGTTGTACTAAGAATACTTGAGGTAATAATGATGGAAAACTTCCCACCCTTACCAGACATAAATATCAATATGCAAGGACAATACAACCCAAACAATAAATCCAAATAGACCTGCCCTAAGAAACATACTATTCAGAATGACAAATATCAGAGATAAAGAGAGGATTCTGAAAACAGCAAGAGAAAAGCATAGCATCACATGCAAGGGAACCTTGATAAGATTAAGAGCTGACCACTCATCAGAAAACACGGAGGAGAGAAGAAATTGGTGTGATCTATTTAAGGTTCTGAATGAGAAAAACTTCCAATCAAGAATACTGTATCTCACAAAACTGTCCTTCAAAAATGAAAAGATTTCCAGTGTGTTCACAGACAAACAAAAACTGATAGAATATGTTGCCAAAAGACCAGAATTACAAGACATACTAAAAGGAGTGCTGCAGCCTGAAAGGAAAAAAAAGAAGGGTGAGAAATTTGGAGTAGAGTTTAGAAATGAAGAAGATTAGGAAGTTTAAACTAAAGGGTAAAAGACAGACAATAGAACAATATAATGGCAGAGGGCCAAAGGACAAAATGGATGAAGTAAATAATGCCTTTACAGTAATAACATTGAATGTTAATGGCTTGAACTCCACAATCAAAAGACGCAGACTGACAGAATGAATAAGAAAAATATGAGCCATCTATATGTTGTCTACAAGAGACCCACTTTAGACATAAGGACACAACCAGACTAAAAGTGAAAGGTTGAAAAAAGATAATCCAAACAAATAGTAACCAAAAAAAAGTTAGAGTAGCAATACTAATATCAGACAAAATGGATTTCAAATGCAAAACTGTTATAAGGGATGAAGAAGATCATTATATATTAATAAAAAGGTCAATTCACCAAAAAGAAATAACTATATTAAATATTAATGCACCTTACCTGGGTTCCCCAAGATATATGAGGCACTCACTGAAAAAACTGAAGGGAGAAATAGATGTCTCTACAATAATTGGAGACTTCAATATACCACTCTCAATATTGGATAGAACATATGGACAGTGGATAAACAAAGAAACAGACATCTTGAATAATATAATAAATGACCTAGAACAAACAGATATCTATAAAACATTGCACCCCAAAGCAGCAGGATATGGTTTTGTTTTGTTTTTTTTCAAGTGCCCATGGACCCTTCTCCTAGATAGATCATATGTTGGGTCACAAAATAAGTCTCCATAAATTTAAAAGATTGAAGTTATACAAAACACTTTATCTGGTCATAACAGAATGAAGCTGGAAATAAAAAATGGACAGAAAAAGGGAAAATTCATAAATACATAGAGATTAAACAACACACTCTAAAATAACTTGCAATAGAATTCAGAAAATATCTTGAAATGACTGAAAATGAGAACACAGCATATTAAAACCTATAGGACACTGCACAGGGAGTTCTTAGAGGGAAATTTATAACCCTCAATGTTTACATTTAAAAAGAAGAAAGAGCTTTAATTGAAGATCTAACTGCACAACTCAAAGAACTATGAAAAGAACAGCAAACTAATCCCAAACTAAGCCAAAGGAAAGAAATAGTAAAGAACAGAGCAGAAATAAATGAAATGAGACAAAGAAAAAAAAAAAAAGTTGGTTCTTTGAGAAAATCAACAAAATTGACAAACCCTTAGCTAGACTGACAAAGAAAATAAGAGAGAAGGCA
>JAQZBX010095455.1:0-11912 GCA_029593785.1 Cabassous unicinctus
ATGTAAACAAATGCAAAAAAAATAAAAAATTAAAAAAAAAAAAAAAATTCCCTGAAAATATATCATACTTTTTCTGCCTCCATCCCATATGCCCTGTTTATCATGCCTTTTACCTCTATTGAAATTTTGTCCATCTTTCAAAGTCCAGGCCAAGTGCCCCCTTTACTATTAATTTTATCCCAGCTTCTCAGAGAAAAAAATGATGCTTCCCTTCTCAAAACACCTAACACTTGTTTGCATAATGCTTGGGCCATTATTATACATTATAGTAATTTGTCCCCATATCTTGTCCATCTATATGTCCTCTGACATGTCCTGGGAAAGATGGACAAAATGTTTACTCACTTGCTTACTTGATGCAAGCCTTGAAAATCCCCTTTAATTGTCCTTGAAGTGTTTTTAACACTTTTACTTAATGAACGAGCTACTTAAGGCAAAATAAGGGATTTTTTTTTTTTGAGTACAGGGGCCGGGGATTGAACCTGGGACCTCGTATGTGGGAGGCTGGTGTGCAACCATTGGGCCACATTGGCTTTCCTGAGTTGGTCTTTTCATTTGTTTTGCTTGTTGTTTGTTTTTGTTTTTTTCAGGAGGCACTGGGCACTGAACCTGGGACCTCCTGTGTGGGAGGTGGGAGCTCAACCGCTTGAGCCACATCCGCTCCCTGTGGGACATTTTGAAGGATCAAAGAAATAGCCCCGGCTGTTTCCCAAGCTCCTTCCAGTGCTGAACCTGACTGTGCCTCTTACCACACCCACTTCTAACCAAGGCATGCATTTGCATAGTCTGTAGCCCTGGAAGGACTGAAGGGATCAGTTCATATTGGAATATTGGGCTTAGTGGTGCTGTGCAGAAGCCAAACGAACTAAGCACACCCAAGTAACAAGGGTTTATAGGATGGTCTATAAGCAAAAGCATTCACTTATATCTCAAATTAGAACCATTTAGCGATCTTGAAAAATCTTTTTGGGGGACCGGGTGTAGCTCAGTGGTTTGAGTATCTGCTTCCCATGTACAAGGTCCCAGGTTCAAGCCCCAACACCGCCTTTAAAAATATAATAATAATAAAAAGTTAACATAAATTACATATTTTGGGGAGTGGATATAACTCAGGGGTTGAATGTCTGTTTCCCATGTATGAGGTCCTGGGTTCATTCCCCAGTACCTCTTTTTTTAAAAAAATCTCTTCAGCTATTAGATTCTATTTGACACAATCTGAATAAACACACACCTGCCTCAATTGAGCAATATTTCCAATGCTTGAAGTTCTCCCAGAAATGCTCTTTTTTATTTAATTAGTTTACCTAAACTTTGAGATAAGATACAATTCACTAATCTTCCCTCAAAATGTATTGTAACGAGAAGGTTCCACAAACCCAAATGACCCGAAATGGCATTCTTTCTGAGTTTAGTCTGTCAGTTTGCCTTCAGGTCAGATGAGCTGGAAGGTCAAAGGTGAGTGAAGTGTGAAGGAGAAAGAACCCAAGACAGCCCAGTGGGGCCTGGAGATGGCCATGTTCTCAAAGCCAATGGCTGTGCCAGTGCTCCATGAGGAGGGCGAGATAAGAGCAAGGCTTGGAAGGAGAGGAAGGAATAGTTTTCACCAAAAGAAATAAAGAAATATGATTGGAGGACTCAGGTTCATTTGTATTGCTTGAGAAGAGAACATGGACTGGGGTGTGGGAAGTGGTAAAAGAAATTAGGTAGAATCAGATGAAAGCATTAGAATGGACACTTGGTTATTTTAATTTCACTATATAAGAAAACCTTCAGAGAAAAGGCATGATCATCTTCAACCACAGCACAGGCCCAATCTATTGATGATCAGTAACAAAAGTATATGAAGAGATGGATGAACTAAAACGATAAATGATGCACCCAAATTTAAGCAGATACCTCTGTTCTTTCAAAACATGGGATTTTGTCTGAAGTTTTGATTATCAAAGCATTGTCATTTCAGGAATTCAAACAGCAGAGTATTATATGAAATACATCATTCTGTGCCCCAGTTTTGCAGGTGGGTGGACTTCCAAACATTTCCTCTGCCTAACGAAGACATATATGTATAAACCATTTGCATGTAATTAGAATCATGCTATACATATTGCTCTGCTACTTGCTTTTTTTATTTTTTTTTTTTATTTTTAAAGAAGCTTTAGATTGCATAACTGTTACATGAAAAATATGGGGGATTCTCATATGTCTCACCCCTGACCCTCCCATTCTTTCCCACATTAACAACATCCTTCATTAGTGTGGTACATTTGTTATAATTGATGAGCACATATTGAAGCATTGCTACTAACCATGGACTATAGTTTACATTATAGTTTACATTCTGTACCACACAATTCTGTAGGTTATGACAAAATATATAATGGACTGTATCCGTCATTGCAATGTTATGCAAGACAATCCCAATGTCTCAAAAATGCCCCCATATTACACCTATTCTTCCCCCTCCCTCCCCTCAGAAACTCTAGTGATTACAGATGGTGATGCCCATTCTGCTTCTAATTGAGAGGGGGCTTATGTCCCATGGGGCAGATGGCTGGAACTATCTTGCTTGCAGTTGCAGACACTCTCTGTTCCTTGGGGTGGGCCTCGTCCATCATCATCTCCTTGTTAGTTGTCCTGGGTGAGTCCAGTGAACTGGAGAGTAAATGTTGCAACTCTGCTGAGATTCAGGGCTCAACTGGCACAAGGATGGACCAAAGATTTAAGTCTCTGGGACATATTTTTATCAAGTATAGTGCTAATTATAGATTCAAATAAAAAAGGCACAAGAGCCATGTGTGGGGAAACTATAAACGAGTCTAACTCTGTTACACTGGGGAGCATAAATTCCAAAGTAAGGCCCACTGACAGGGTGCCAATTTCCTGAGCTGTCTGCCCTGTTTATAGTATCTGGATGTCTCTAGAGCCCTTAGGAGCCCCACTATTTGAGGCACTGTTTACTGTGGTGTCTGCTACTTGCTTTTCTACTTTTAAAATATTGGGGACAACTTTATATGATTAAATGTAATGATTTCAGTATCTTTCTTTTTTTTTAGGAGGTACCAGGGATTGAACCCAGGACTTCATACATGGGAAGCAGGCACTCAACCACTTGAGCTACATCCACTCCCCTCAGTTTCATTTTTTAAAAACAAATGATGGAATGACATTCCACCTAATGAATGCTGCATGATTTATTTAAATGCACATTAAGGTAGTACTTTTCTAGGTTTTGTTTTCTTTACTTCACTTTCCAACATTAGGAAAACAATTGCAATTTTTATGTTCTATTCAATAATATCTTTCAAGAACCACAATAAAAATGGTCAAATCTTCACCTGTATTAGAAGTTTTATTTCCTTTTCATTAAAGCTACTAAGAATAAAAAATATATATGTGTAATACAGCAGAGCATGGCTAAATAGGCAAGGTATTCATCAGTAGTCCTAAATAAGCTTATAATCTTAAAAAAAAAAAAAAAAGCAAATTAACTCAGGAAAAGTTGGTTAAAAAGTGGTCAAATCACTCCAGCATATACAAACATTGACTAATGTGTGAAATAATGGTGGGAAATATTTATTTTTCAACCAGTGAGTTTTCAATTTACTTGGAGTCACAGACAAAATTTTGAAGAATTTCATAAAAACCTAAATACATAAGTATAACAAGTGTAGCTGGCAAAAATAAATTAGTAGTGCTGGTTTAATAAAAAAACTAAAGAGTGCATGGAAGATTTAGCACTGCCCCAGGGGTCACAAAAATGATCAAAAAACTTAAATTTTTAAATCAATGATCCAATATGCACATGATATTCATGGAGGGGTTACAAGTATGTGGAAAAACAGAAATTAGAACTATTGAATTTGACCTATGTATCAGTTTGATTATCTTTTTTTTAAAACCAATTTGTTTTTGAACCATTTTTTAGAGCCCCTTTTCTCACTAATATGGGTGGGGTACAAGAAGGTCTAGGAAGTGTTTCCTCAGATCAGACATCTCAGTGTGGCTTCCAGGTACACTTATTACAAGTTGTAGTAATATATTGGTACATTCCATTGACTAGTTTCTGGAGTAACAAACAGATGGTGGGTATAGACTGCATCTCACTTCTATATACAGGTGTCCTGAAAGACATAAATGTACAACATGCTATTGTACATTAGTATTGGTCACTAGTATCCATCCTTAAAAGAATTAATTCTTTTACAACATTTACCTTTTAAAACTGTAGCCACAGTGGTCTCTTCATCTCAGAATGCCTCCTGCCAGGCCAACAGAACTCTACCTTGACAACAAGAAACAATTCTCAAATCCAACTCCTGTAAGAAAGGTTGCAGTACCACTTCACACCACTAGGATGGCTATAATTCAAAAGACAGACAATAAAAAGTGTTAGTGAGCATATGGAGAAACTAGAACGCTCATATATTGCTGCTGGGAATACAAGATGGTGAAGCCGCTTTGGAAAACAGTTTGGCAGTTTCTAAAATGTTAAACATAAATTTACCATATGACCCAGCAATTCCACTCTTAGATATCTACCCAAGAGAAATGGAAACATATGTCCACAAAAATTATTGCACACAAATGTTCATAACAGCACTATTCATCAAAGCCAAAAAATTGCAATTAATCTGATATCCATCATCTAATTAATAAACAAAATCCATACAATGGATTACTATTTGGCAATCAAAAGAAATGAAGTATTCACACATTAGACAACATGGATAAACCATAAAAACATTATGTTAAATGAAAGAAGTCAGAAACAAAAAAATATATACATTGCATGTTTCCATTTATATCAAATGCCCATAAAAGACAAATCCATAGAGACAAAAAGTAGTTTAGTGCTTGCCTGAAGCTGGGAGTGGAGAGTGACTGCTAAGAGACAAGAGAGCTCTTTGTGAGGTGATGGAAATTTCTAAAATTGGATTTTGGTGATGGTTGCACAACTCTGCAAATTTAATAAAGATCACTGCATTGAAATTTACTTAAAACAAGTGAATTCATGGTATGTAAATTATACCTCAACAAAGCTGTAAGAAAGAAATGAAGAAGAGAGAAAGAGAGAGAGAAAGAGAGAGAAAGAAAGAAAAAAAGAAAGAAAAGAAAGAAAGAAAGAGAGAAAGAGGAAGAAAGAAAGAAAGAGAGAGAGAGAAAGAAAAAGAAAAAAGCCACAATGGAACACCCCTCTAGGCTGGGGAGCTTTGCCTTGAAGCACCCAACACCCACAGCACACAGTGCTCTATCAGATTCTCCTATTTCTGGAAGAATGAGCAAGTTATGTACTGGACTAAGGAAGTTTACAGGCTTCTAAGGGTGGAAAAACAATCTTTCCTTTCATCTATTTTTGTAAAAGTAGCAGAAGCTATAAACATCTTCGCTTTCCTGGCTTGATAATTTTATCCTTAGTGACCTGTCTTTAGCCCCAGAGAAGGAAGTTATTTAATTCGAGCCATGGTGATGGAGAGGCACTTGCAGCCTTCTCACACTCTCCTTGTTAGCACACAGCTCCCTCTGTTGCCACGCTGTCTTCTCTCACCTGCTTCTGGCTTTAATCTTGCCAATCAGCAGCAAGAGAGAACAGAAGAATGAGCTGTTGGCGCTGTGACCTGACACAATGGACTGACCCAGGGGCCTGGGAGCAGTTTATTTGTTTGACATGGTTTCCTCAGAGCTGACCAGGCAGCCCTTCCTTCTGAAATCACTCTGGGGCCACCAGTACACTCTGATACCAAGTGTACACAGCTGGGAGCGTTCCAGATTTGTCCTTCATCATTACTGTGTGTTATCCTAGCAACAAACCGAAGGCTGTGTGGGTGAACCTCACAGAGCCCCACCAAGATGCTACAGGGGGGAAAAGAAAGAGGAAAGCACTAAACTTATGAAAGGTCAGGACATGAACCTCCTCTCGGAGTGAAGAAAACCACTGAAGGAGTAATATGTGGAAACTCTGGGTGTCCTTGGGGTTACAAACACACACAAACACTTGCTCAGGTCTACACAAGGAATAGCTCACTCTGTAACTGCATCCTGTGCCCCTTGAAACCCTAAGATAGGATGTAATGTACACCTTTCAGTCAAAGCAGTGTTCAGTGTTTTCTATTTTCAAGAACTGATTTCCAGGAGGGTCATTTTCCTTTTTACAGCCAGTCAAATATCATGCATGGGGGTTGGTAGGGTGGGGGGAGCAGTTAGTTGACTTGAGATAAATGGTTGCTTACCTTCGCATCTTTGGCATCAAATATAGAAGTTTCTCTAAAGAGGCGTATCCCTAAAGCTCTATGGTTGTGGGTGACTGGGAACTTAAGCTGCTGCACATCCCTGGGAGGTCTGCTCCTGAGTGACAGGTAGAGACCTGAAAATGCTGGTGCAGTCAAAATTGTCACAACATCGTGTGACACGTCTTTTGCAGAACATTTCTAGAAAGAGTGTTTTACCCATGGTAGCATGGTATGTTTTACCCTTCCTCACCTCCTCACCTCCTACTTACTTGTCCACTTCCTTCTACTTGCCTTTTGTGCTAAGCAATCTCCTGAATCCACCCTGACAAAAGTCACTAAGACTTTGTGGTTTTAAACCCAATGGCTGCTGTTTGGGCCTCATCTAACACAACTTTTCAACAACATTTGACCTAGCTGTCACTTCCCTCTTTTGAAACACTCCTCCCTAGGATTCAGGGTGTCTTCCTTTCCCATCTGCTAAAACAAGTACCATACAACGGGTTGGCTTAAGAATAGGAATTTTCTGGCTCACTGTTTCAGAGGCTAGAAGGCTTGCTTCCTCCTGGAGTGGGTATCTTCTGGCTGGCTGGCAATCTTTGGGGTTCCTTGCTTTTCCATCACATGGCAATGCACGTAGCAGTGTCTTCTTTCTCTTTGCGGTTCCTTCAACGTTCCGCCTCGGGCTGCTCCCTGTGGCTTCTCTTTCTGCATACAGTTTCCTTTGCTTATAGGACTTGGGCAGTATTGGATTAAGGCCCACCCTCATTCAGTTTGGGCACTCCTAACTAATAACATCTTCAAAGCTATTTACAGATGGGTTCACACCCACAGGACCAGGGGTTGGGGCCTGAATGTGCTTTTTGTGGGGATATGGTTCAATCCCAATGCGGGGTCACTCCCCTTCACTAGTTTTCCTTCAGCCTTACTGGCTCTTCCTTCTCAGTTTCTGCTTTTGGTCTTTCTCTTGCACCTGAAACTGACATTGAAGAATTTGGAACTCTCCCTCAGGCTCTTTCTTTCCCTCTTTCCATGATCTCATCCATTCTTATTACTTTTAATATCTTCAAAATGCTAACAACTCCAAAACGTGTTCATCCTACTCCTCAGCTCTCCTCTGATCTCAACTGGTTTATAAAAATTCTTACCTGACATTACCTATTAGTTATCTATTGTGCGACTCACATTTATATGGCCAAAATGGAACTCTTGATTCCTCCTCTGCATCTTTACCCCACTACCAAATCTGGACCAGTTCTATGGCACCAGACCCTCCAAGTCCTACAGAGGGGGTGACGGGATCTGGAACTCAGCCTGCCCTTCCCTAAACAGACTATATGTCCTAGGATGGGGCTGCACCTGCCTGAAGGAAGAAGGGCTTGTTTTTCCATCAAGACATCAAGGCATCTGTTCAACAAGTTGGGCACCTAAGAGGCTGTGTCTGCCCAGATGAGGCACATTTTTTAATCCCTACAAAGGTCCTTTTTAAGTGAGCAATAGTCCTGCCAACACTGAGTTACCAAAGATGGAAACTCAGGGTCATCCTTGGTACCGTCCACTTTCACTAGCAGTCCTATTGATCCCACCTCATCTCCACACCGTAGTTGAACCAGCATCCTCTATCATGCAGTCTACCACACAGACCTCCATCAGATTC
This sequence comes from Cabassous unicinctus, assembly GCA_029593785.1. NCBI lineage: Eukaryota > Metazoa > Chordata > Mammalia > Cingulata > Chlamyphoridae > Cabassous > Cabassous unicinctus. The sequence continues at coordinate 7,882 of JAQZBX010095455.1, forward strand.
CCCCTTTCATACATGTCCGTTCTGACCCATTCTTTACAAAGTAGCAAAGTGTATTGCTTGAAAACAAAATCAGATGTTTATAAGCAGCTCCCTTCTGCCCTACAAAAAACCTTGTAAAAATTCCCTGTTACCCTTAGAATTAAATTCAATTGTCATGACCTACAAGGCCCTCCATGGCTGGGCCCCCTTTGCCTCTCTGGGCTCTTCCCCTCATGCTCCTTACCTGCCCCCTTGCTCATCAGGCATCAGCAACAACAGCCTTTTGTCTGTTCCCACGTCTCTTTCCCTCTTCAGGGTTTCATTGTTTGCTTTTGTCTGGAATGCTCTTCCCCTGCTTCTCGCCCTTGAGGCTTCAACTTATAGCATCTCTATCAATCAGAATAGGTGACTCCTTCAATGCTCTATCCAGCACCTTGTTTGTTTATTGCAAAGAACTAGAAACAGTCTCTAGGTAATATATTAATTTGTTTATTTTCTGCTTTCTACCCAAGACTGCAAGTTCCCAAGAGTAAATCCCTTGCCCAACTTGTGTTCCTTCTTACCTTCTGGGCTCACACTTTCTTTATCATAACAGGCACTTTGTATGCATTTGTTGAATGAACAGATGAATTAATCTGAGTTTTATTTCTGAATTTGGAAAGATAAAGAAGTTACCCAAATGAGGAAGTTTCAGGGGCCATTCCCAACTGAAAGAAGCAACTGCAAAGACTAATGAGAAAGAGCTTGCCGTTGTTTGAGGTGGGTTTTTGGTCTCTATGGGGAGGTAGGTAAGTAGAATTGGAATGTAAATTGGCGGGGAAGAGTGACTTAAAACAGGCCAATGTGACTTAGATTTTGCTAGACCAAGAATTAAATTATGGAAGAGATATAAGACAACTATCTTCCTAAAGAACAGAGCTAAGTGACTTTTGAAAGTAACTGAAATCTTCTGATTGTACTATTAATTGGTCTTTGATGCAATTTCAAAACAGGAAATTTCATGATAATTATTGCATAGTCGAACATTCAAGTCACTTAGTTTGATGTTAAACTTCCAAGCATATTTTGCTCTTGGATTTAAAGGCTGGCTGAGAGAACCTTTGCAAATTTAATATCAGATCCATTATTCAGTTCTGGAATCCATTTGCCTGCCTTGCTATTTATCAACTTTACAACTTGAGCAAGACACTTAACATTTCTGAGTTGTGGTCACCTTGTTTGTAGGTGGACAGGGAAGAGTTAATGACATTGTGAGTAGTAGGATACCTATACATATTTAAGTTATCCAAAACAAGGTGAATATTATGTAGAGTATGCACATTGTGTATGTAAAAAAGGGGGCAGGGATAAATATAGGAATTTGTGCTTATATTGGTATAGAACAGAATGCCTCTGTGGTGGGCACAGGGGTTGGTGAAAGAATTTTCACAGTATGTTTTGTCCTTCCAACTCTTCTCCCTTCTCTTCCTGCAGCCATTATTGTCTTTCTTGTGACCTATGACAGCTATTTTTAAATGTATCCCTTTTCTCCATGACTCTCATCCTGTATCTCAGAACTGTGACTTCTAATTCACAGAAAATATAGCGATTATCTCCAGAGAGTTCCTCAGTTTTATGAGCATTTTCTTACCTGCTTTGACACCAGATTTAACTTCCATTTCTCCCATTTCAGGGGATGAGGTCCTTTTCTTTTGTTCCTTCTCTCCATCTCTTACTCTGCCCCTCACCCCTTTCAACTCTACCTCTATCTCTGTCTCTATCATCTTTCTCTATCTCTATCATCTCTGCCTCTATCTCTCCTTGTACTTTGTTGACAATATTGAAATATCCTCATAGGTTTCCTATCCTGGAAAATGTCTCTCCATACTCTAGACCTCTTTAGCTGCCAATTCTGCCTCTTCCCCACCCTTTTAAGACAAGTTTCTTAGAGAGTTTTCTATATTGTCTCTCTCTGCTTCACTATTAACCATTCACACCCCATCCCACTGGCTTCAGTTCCCTCCATGTCCCTAAATAGTGTTCTCCAAGTTCACGAAAGCCTTCCTCTATTAATAAGCCCAATGAACATTTTTCTATCTTGATCTTACTTTACCTCTCTGCAATGTATTGTCACTGTAGGCTACTTATTCCTTTCCAAACATTTTCTTTCATGGCTTCCATATCATCTTCCTCTGGTTTTCATCTAGGTAGGTATAACATTTTCATTCTCCTTTATAAGCTGATTTTCCACTGCCCCCCCCTCTTTAAAAGCTGGTATTCCCCACTAATCTTCTCTCTCTCTGAAGTGAGTCCACATTCAGAGTCAATTCCACACTTTACCAACTCCTGCCACTTCTTCCCTCACATTTTAGGCTGTGATCCCATGAAACTATTAGAAGTTCTAGTAACAAGCCATGTTATTTCTGTCATTCTACTGTACTTACCATCCTCTCTTGAAATATCGTTTCTATTTGCTTTTCACCTGGTTAATTCCCAGTGGGTCATCAAGAATCTAGACATTATTTCCTCTGGAAAGTATTAGGAAGTCTTCCTTTCCCTGATCCTCATCTGAATGGGCAGCTTGTAGCTTGTCCTAATCGTTCTCATAGAAATCCATGTATACCTCTATTGTGTAAGTGTCTATGGACATGAATATCTTCTTCTTTAGGCTGTAATATCCTTGAGGGCAGGATCCATTTTGAGCCTTTGAATCCTCAGTGCCTAGGGCAGTGTCTACAACATAACCAGTAAGTATTGGTTTACTGAATGTTGAATAAATGAGAAAATGTTCTTCTATAACTTTAGTTTTAATATTAAATATGATAGGAACTGTTAATTGCTTTGCAATATCCATTCTCCCCCCTTCCTTTTGTAACAGAACCTTGAATGTGCTCCACTGAAAATTACATTTTCCAGCCTCCCTGTGTGACCATGTTTTAGTTTGCCAGGGCTGCTATGACAAATACCATGGACTGGTTGGCTTAAAAAACAGGAATTAATTGTCTCACAGTTTTGTAGATCAGAAGTCCAAACTCAAGGTGTCAGCAGAGTCATGCTTCCTCCAAAGTCTGTAGGGTTGTCGTGGAAATTTGCCAGAGATCCATAACTTAATCGCTACCTCTACCACATGGTCACCCAGCTCTTTCTGTCTCCTCCTCACTTCTCCTGCCATGTCCAAATTTCCTCTGCTTATAAGGACTCCAATCATATTGGATTAAGGCCCACCCTGATTCAGTTTGTCCTCATCTGAATATATTCTATTTACAATGAATTCACATCCACAGGACCAAGGGTTAGGACTTGAACATGTCTTTGTGGAGGTCATGATTCAATTCAAAACACCATGTGAAGATCAGGGTAATGAGATGAAGGCAGTAATACTGTGTAGTGCTTCCAAGAGGCTCTTTAGGAAGGAAAGGCACGCTTCTTTCTTCCTTGTCTTCCTTGTCTCCTCAAATGTGAACTAAATGGCGGGAGCTCTAGCAGCCCGTTTGTGACCTTGAGAACAGTGGCAGAGCAGCAAGAGAGGAGTGTGGGTCCTTGACATCTTTGTGGGCTAACACAGCAGCCCTGTACTGAATATCTCTGCACTTATGTTAGATAATACACCCTTAAATTGTTTAATTCACTGCAGATGGGTTTCTGTTACTAGTAGCCAAACATAATCTTAACTTACACACATTCTAAAATTAAAAATTGTTAACATAGGATAGCACACCTGAGTGTTTTCTAATTCACTTTCTCTATAAGGAAGATGAGGGACAACAGTTTAAATTTAGGGAAACACAGAAGCCAGAAGATCAGTAGCATGTGTGATGCCCATGGCTTAATGTGTTTCTCCAGAGCAACGGGCTCCTGAAGGGAAAAAGTGGGAGCTAAAGCAGTAACTAATGGGAGACTGGACCCAGATAAAGACACGTGGTTGTTATTTGGTAGCCAATTTTGGAGAGAAAAAGTGATTGGATCAAATATACACTATATTATCCCCTCCCCCACAAAAAAAAAAAGGGGGGGGGGAGATTGGATTAAATAGGCCGGTTAATTCAATCCAAGTCTTTCTCTTCTTTTAAATA
>JAQZBX010095456.1:0-11913 GCA_029593785.1 Cabassous unicinctus
GGATGTAGTTTACTCAGATGCTCAATCTCTTTCTCTTTTATAGGGATTTAATGGCAGGAAGCTGTGAGTTACCACAGCTCTTTGATTTTTGGCTCAACCTTGATTGTTAGGATTGTCCTGCTGGTTGCTCAAAACTGGGCACTGGACCCAGTAATTGGTTGTAGAGTCACTTCCTAGGGCCTTGGGCAGGGAGAATATAGAGGCCAGGAAAAGCCTCTCCTGCTTATTTTTATTTTTCTTATGTGCACTTCCTTGGTCTGTCAAGAGATGGCACTCTTTGGCAGCTCTCAATTTAGTGCCTGGTCAGAGTTTATTTGTTGTGACACAGACCAGATCAATGTGATAGAGCTTCCTGTCTGGGGGCTAAGAACCTTGTAATTCAAACTTTCTGAGACAGTTCTCCAGTCTTCTCTGGCAGCCCCCTCCCTTTTCCCAGCTAGGAAATATTTCACTCCCCTCTGAGTGCTCAACAATCAGTCCCTGTTAGTAGAGGAGGAGATTGGGAGGTTTGTATATCTTTAGCCCCTTGCAGGCTCCAAGGCAAACAATGGCGCAGCCCCACCCGGCCTGGAAGAGCTCTCAGGACACGGCAGACCAAACCTGCGAGTCAAAAGCTGAGTCAGCCCCAGGCTCTCTCTCCCCTCTCCTCTGGAGTCCTCAACAAATAGTCCAGGCTAGAAGAGAGGGAGATTGCGAAGGTCGGATTTCTCCAGTCCTCCATAGGATCCCAGGGCAAACCACCGTGTGGAAGGGTCCGTGGGGCTCCGCAGCCCAAATTTGCGGGTCAGAACCTGAGTCAGCCTTAGGCTGTGTCCCTCTCTCTCCCTTTTCCGGGAGTGGTAGATCCCTGGAGCCCCCTTTGTCTGTAGTTGCAGGCCCAGAGGACCGAGAATTCTAAAGAGTGTCAGGAAGGGTGCCGGCAGCAGCCGCCGCTGCTGGTTCCAACTCACGGTTCTGTAGTCGCAATTTCCCTGTTTTGTCCCTCTCTCCTCTGGGTGGTGTGCAGCCTTCACCTGCTGTCCTAAACCCTAGAAGATCTTTTTCAGGGCTGTTTCAGCCTGTCCTCTAGCTAATTTTCTGGAGAAGAGATTCCCGTGTCTTACTAGTCCGCCATCTTCCCGGAAGTCCCTCTGACCAATTCTTGACAGCACCAGAGTGTGAAGCAAAGAGAAGCAGACAACAAGGGTTTGAATAATTTAAAACTTTATTGTGGGCAAAGAGTACTGATTGAGGAGTCTGAAGGCAACTTCCCGAGGTCAAGGTTAGACAAGAAAAGGCGGGGCAAGGGCAGGTATGCTTAAGCTCTAGCTGGAGCCAGTGCAGGGCTGAGGACAGGGCTGGGACTCGAGGTCTAATGCATTGCTGGACTCTACCTTCTAAGTCTGGGGAGGCCAGAGGTTACCCTACTTGCAACCTGATCTCGGGAGGGGCAGGGAGAGACCTCAGAGACAGAAGAACTGTTAGAGGGGAATTCCTGGTCCCCCAAGACCCAAAGGGCCATTCCCTGGGGGTATAATGTTTCACAGGAAATGGGTCTCCCAATACCACCAGTACCATCTATCCCCAACCTGGGAATAACTGAAACCTAGACAAAGACAGATGGACCCCTGCAGGGCATGCATGGACCAGATGGAGCAGGGCCAAGGGTCAACTTCAGGGCCTGAGCTCAGCCTTCCACTCCTGCAGCTTCTGGTCCATGGCCTGGAGCGTGGATTCATCCTGCACCAACACAGATTGTTCCTACCCCTTTCCCCAGGTTCCCAGCCCCAGGGGGCCTGGGGAAGCTTTGGGAAGCCTTCCTTCTCCCATCCCCGCCCTTTACCTTCATAAAACAGAAGCGGATATAATGGTCAAAGTGCTTCTGATGTGGCACACTGTAGAAGATGGAGCCTGGGATGGCCATCAAGCCCTGGGGAAGAGAAAGCCCACATCTCAACACTGCCGCATGGCTCAGCAGGCCTGGGACCAGGGGGACAAAGAAGTTCCCACGACAGGGTAGGGGAAGGAAAGTTAGTTTCAATGTATCACCTCCCAGCCTGAGGTCAGAGGAAAAGAACTCCAGAGCATCCTTCTGTGTCCCTCCTCATAGGGAGGGGAAATGGAGGCTGAGAGGGGATGGTCCTATGGCAGGTCAGGGCAGAGCCAGAGAAGAAAGAAGCCTTAGACTCAGAAAGCGGGGCTGGAGGGGCCTCAGAGATCATAGGCCAACTCCATGCTGTACAGATGGGAACAGTGAGGCACAGGGAAGGGCAGGAACTCCTGCCAGCCCACATGGCATCTTGGTGAAAATTAGAAACAGGTTCCCTTTCCTTAAAGTGGATGTAACCCTGCACCAGGGCTCATGGCAGTGGCTGGGCTGGATTTTGTCCCATCAATTCCTTGGCCAGGTACCCGTGAGCAGTGCACAACCTATAAAACCATACACAGTGACCCTGGCAGTGGCTTGGCTCACCTTGTTCTTGATCATCCACTTGACAAAACGTCTGTCATAGGGCTCATCTGCGGCACCAGGCAAATTGGGCATCTTGCTCTCTGGGGGATAGAGGCCATGCTGAGCCTTGGGCAGTCTCCAGCCCCCATACCCTGCTCAGCCTGGCCAGTCTCACTCACTGAAGTCTGAGATGTCTGCGATGAGGAAGTAGCTGCCCTGGGGGATCACAGGTCTCAGGCCCACTGACTGCACGCTGCGTATCATGTGGTCACGGTTGCACTGTATGGCCTGTGGGAGCTGCACAAAGTAGCTGCTGGGTTGGCCAAAGTGCAGTTGCTCCCGCTTGAAGCTCTGGGCTACTGCAGCCTGGGGAGGGGGGGATGGACAAAAAGATATGTCAGGTATGACCTGACTCTGGGCCAGCCTGGGCTCTTTTGTTGCCTCTCCCCCTACAATGGTGGAGTCCTCTGCCCCTGCTCACCTGGCACTGTGTGGGACAGTGATAGACAGAGTTCTGGTGCACGGTCCGCAGGTGTTTCATGAGATTATCTGGGCCCAGGACCCAGCCCACCTGGACCAAGAACACAGGTAGCAGGTGAGGCCCTCCAGGGCCTGGCCAAGCCCTTTAATTCCCAGACCCACCTTGCCTGCCAAAGATCATGGCAGTACCCTCATCCACTCACCTTCCAGCCAGTAGCACTGAAGGTCTTGCCAGCACTACCAATGGTTAGGGTCCTTTCCCACATGTCAGGGAGGCAGGCTGCCCAAGGCCAAAGAGAAGAGGGGCTGAGAAGGGGATGGGGCGCAGGGAAGGGGTGATGGCCTGGGCTCCAGGGGAACACATAGGCCCTCAACACCCTGGACTTCAAATGTGCTAAGTAACCTATTTACAGGACTTATTTCATCTCATCCTCACAACTACCTGGGAGGCAGGTGCTACTGTGATCCCATTTTCAGAGAGGGGAAGTCAGTGCCCAAGGTTACACAACCCTGTGGCTCCAGACCCCTCCCAATCACCAGGCCTGCACCAGCTCCAGACTGGGTTCATGGTCCTGCCTCTGGTGAAGCAGGCCTGGCCGGAACAAACACAGGGCCAGGGCCTGGCTTGGTGCCGCTCACCGATGCTGACGTGCTGGTTCCCGTCGTAGACCAGCCACTGGTAGACCTCATCACTGATGCACAACACGTCATGCTGCCGGCACAGACTGGCCACCAGCTCCAGTTCTGCCTTGGAGAAGACCTGCAGGACCCAAGGAGGGCACAGGCCTGCAGCAGGGACCCTCCCCCCACAACCTCAGGGAGGGCTGCTCAGAGAGGTTAAAGGTTATGGCCAAAGCTGGGGCTAAAGCCTTACTTGCATTATTCCACTGAGTCACTGCAACACCAACCTAGTGAAGTCGGTTCTGATGTGTTTACACTTTCCAGATGAGGAAACACACAGAGGCAGTCACTGTTCCAAGGTCACTGGGAAGTGATGGAGGCACGTAGGCCATTCCACCACCGTAGCCCTGATACCTTCCCTGGGACCTGACCCTGGGACTTAAGGCAGCCTCAGTCCTCATTGACTGTAGCCCTCCCACTTGACAGACAGAAGACACTGAGGCCCAGAGGCAGCAAATCAGTAAAAGAGATGGGAGAACCCAGTCTGGAGGGGTCCCAGAAAGAAGGTTCTCTCAGGTACCTTTCCCAGGGGGTTGTTGGGCGTGTTGAGGACCAGGGCTTTGGTGCGAGATGTGAACTTGCTGGCCAGCTCCATGGGGTCCAACTGCCAGTTGCTGCTGGAATCTAGTTCCCCATCCTGGATGGGGCTCTGCAAGTGGCAGTAGGAGGGGGTGGGCAGTACTCACCATCCCAGACCTTCAATGACAGGGATTTGGCCTCCGCCCCCCCCCCGCCCCCCAGGAATCTATCTCCACCCTTCTCCTCTGGGACTAGGGACCATCCTCCCCTCCTCGTCTCCGAGGAGCTGGCCTGCTTCACTTCATTCCTTCTTTCCTACCTCCCAAGATCCAGTCCTGCTCACCCCTTAGAGCCCTCTGCCCACACACATCCCACCCAGCAACCTTACCGACTTCAGGGTCACAAACACAGGGCGACCCCCTGCCATCAATGTCATGGGCTCATAACAATCAAAAAAGGGTTCGATGATGATGACCTGGATACAAGGGCCAGATTAACTGGAGTCAGCCCTGCCTTGAGCCCTCACCCTCACCCAGCCCAAGCTCTGTCTACTCACCTCGTCTCCTTCATCTACCAGGGCCTGGAAAGCTGTGAACAGGGCCCCGTAGGCACCCACAGTTACCAGCACATTCTTGAGTGGGTCCATCTCCTGTCCCAACAGCTTCCCAAAGAAACTTGCCAGGATGTTTGTCAGCGGTGGGTAACCCTGCCAGGATGTCAGGGGTCAGAGCCTTTGCTGCCTGGGTGTAGCCTGGTCCCAACTTCCCCCTTAGCTGGATCCCAGGAATTCTAATACCTTCTAGCTGCAGATCCCAGGGAAGTCATCTCCTGTGGGGTGAGCTCTTTCATCCTTTCCACCAGAACCCCGAGCCTGTTCTGAGCCAGGCATAGTGCCAGGACTGGGATTCAGCAGAGAACAAGACACAGGGCTTGCCCTCATGGAGAACAGTCTAACAGAGCCCCTGAAGTAGTGGGAACTCCACTCTTTAAACATCTCTCTTTATATTTTAAAAGCACATCTGTGCCCATCGGATCCTCCCAGCAGCCTTGCAAGAGAGGCATTATTTAATCCCTACCATTTGACAGGTGGAAAAATAAAGACCTAGAAAAAGGGAAATGACTTGCCCAAGCTCACACACAGTTGAGGTACAGGAATAGGACTTTATATTGCAGCTTTGGAAGCATCCCACTTTGAGAGGGGGATTGGATCTGTAAGCTTGTTTGTTGAGTACACCTATAAAACACTCAAGGCTAAGCCAAGTAACTGCAACCTAGAGCATAACTAAATAACTTAACAAACCAGATTTGACCACATAAAAATTAAAGTTTTCTGTACAGCAAGATACCATGAGCAAAGTTAAAAGACAAAGAGAAAAAAATTGCAACATAAAAGAAAGAGATAAGATACTTACTATATAAAGAGCCCTCACAAAGCAACAAGACAAAGATATATACCCAAATAAAAAAATGAGCAAAGGTAGTTCATAAAAGGAAAAAATGCTGATGTCAAACACACATATGAAAAGAATAATTGAAGAAAAGCAAATAAAAACAGCATCAAAATTTCATTATAATATCATAAGATTACAATATTAATATTAGCAGACATTAAAACGATTGATATTGCCCACAGTTGGTTAGGGTGTGGGAGTAAAGAACTCTTTCTTTGGCTCGAGGAATTACTATGAGCCCATTTATTTTTCAAAAAATGTAAATCTCACACACAGAGGTATACATACACACACACACACACACACACACATGTGTGTCAGGGTCCTCCAGGGAAATAAAACCAACAGGAGATGTACATTTTATATATATATATATAAAATATACATAAAACTCCAATGAAGATTTTTGATGAAATACCCAGGAGAAGCTGGCTGGCTGAAGTAGAGATGGAAATTCTTCCTTCTGAATGCTGAAATCATCAGTCCTCTTTCAACTGATTGGATGAGATATCTCTCATTGTTGAAGGCAATCTCCTTAGTTGATTGTAGGTGTAATCAGCCATAGATGCAATCAACTGACTGATGATTTAAATACACTAAATATCTTCACAGTTACAAGTGCTTGCTTGACCAAACAACTGGACACCATAGCCTCGCCAAGTTAACACATGAACTTAACCAGAAGAGTTCATCCCTTGTCAACCTGGCACCTATACACATCTCCTTAAACCATATTTAATCTCTAAATTAAAACAATAACAGTCATATTTTCACCTAAAGTACTCAACCACCCTGCGTACAACTGGAAACACACTCTTTCCCCAGAAGAGGGTGCAAGTCCTTGGGTAATATTCATTCTTAAACTTAAATACTATAACATAAAATTAATACAACTTTTGTTATATGATAAAGGCGTAAGATAAGGAAGAAAATATATTTGCTTTATATATATATATATAAATATATATATACACAAACATATTCATACCAAAACAAGGAAGAATTATTCATAACCATTACGGTCTTCATTTCTGTAACTGATGACATGGTCATAGCTTATATTAATAGTTACCTTCTTCCACTACCCATTCCATATTCCCTTTACCCTCAGGCAAGCATATCAGCTTGCTGTGGTTCTTTGCCTGGTGGGGTGACCCAAGCCTTCATTCCTGAATTTTTAGGGCCATTAGTAGTCCAGCCTGCATTGGGTTGTTGCAGTTTTCCACTGACTTTAGTCACAGGACACAGTAGTACTGAGACCCTAGGGGATCACCTGTATTCTAGGCAAACTCTTCTTTACTTCCATTGTGTAGTAGCAGTCCTATTTCCCCTTGATGGTCAGGATCAATCACCCCAGCCAGTACAGTAATTCCCTACTTTGCCTGTTGATTCAGAGGCATGTGAGCCCAAAGTGTCCAGGTGGCAGTATGAACTTCCAGTTCAACGGAACCATTGTTGTGTTCCCTGTGGAAACATTCCTCCTTTATGAACTAAGCCTTGTAGATCAGCAGAGCTTAAGTTGAGGGGACAGGAAACAAAAATTTTTCTAGTGGATCACTAGGGTAGTGATAGTGAGTGGTGCCACCCCCATTTCCACCCCTTGATTCCTGGACCCAGGAATCTTGGCTATGGGAGAAACAGCACCACAGAGTGGATGCTGATTTAGAGCATACACAGCCTCCTGGAGAACATTTCCCCAGCCCTGCAAGGTATTGCCACCCTGTTGGCACCATAACTGAGTCTTCAAAAGGCCGTTCAACTGTTCTATCAATCCAGCTACTTCAGGGTGATGGGGAACGTGGTAAGACCAGTGAATTTCATGAGTATGTGCCTATCCCACACTTCATTTGTCATGAAGTGGGTTCCTTGATCAGAAGCAATGCAGTGTAGGATATCATGATGGCAGATAAGGCATTCTGTAAGTCCACAGATGATAGATTTGGCAGAAGCATTCCATGCAGGGAAGGCAAACCCATATCCGGAGTGTATGTCTATTCCACTTAGAATAAATTGCTGCCCCTTCCATGATGGAAGTGGTCCAATGTAATCCACCAGGTAGTAGACTGATCACGTTGGGGAATGGTGCCATATCAGAGACTGAGAGTTGGTCTCTACTGCTGACAGATTGGGCACTCAGCAGTGGCTGTAGCCAGGTTGGTCCTGGTAAAGTCCATGTTGCTGAGCCCATGCATAAACTCCATCCCTAGCACCATGGCCACTTTGTTCATGAGCCCATTGGGCAATGACAGGAGGGGCTGGGGAAAGAGTCTGACTGGTATCCAGAACAGGTCATGCTCTCCCCTTGATTATTAAAATCCTCTGCTGAAGTCACCCTCTGGTGAGCATTCACATGGGACACACATATCTTCATGATTTTTGCCCACTCAGGAACTCTATCCATATCTCTCTCCCCCAGACCTCCTTGTTACCAATTTTCCAGTCATGTTCCTTCCAAGTCCCTGACCACCCAGTCAAACCACTGGCCTGAGCCTATGAATCAGTGTACAAATGTACCTCCAGCCATTTCTCCTTCTAAGAAAAATGAACAGCCAGGTGCACTTGCACTGCTTGAAGTTCTGTGCACTGGGAGGATTTCTTTCATCACTGTCTCTTAGGGATGTCCCAGAAAGGGGCTGTATTGTTATAGCTGTCCACTTTTGGGTGGTACCTGTATGTCATGCAGAATTGACTATAAACTAGCCCAAGTTTTCTCTTCTTCAGTCAGCTTTTCATAAGGAACTCCCCAAGAGGCCATAGCTATAGGCTGGGGAAGAGAAGGTAATGTGGTGGGAGTGGAGGCCACGGGCATTTGGGCCACTTCTTCATGTAACTTACTTGTGCCTTCAGGGCCTGCTTGAGCCCTATCTTGTATATACCACTTCCACTTTATGATGGAGTGCTGCTGTACAGGCCCAACTTTATAGCTTGGTGAGTCAGACAACATCCAGCTTATGATAGGCAACTTAGGTCTCATGGTAACTTGGTGGCCCATGGTTGAGCATTTGGTCTCTACTAAGGCCCAGTAGCAGGCCAAAAGCTATTTCTCAAAAGGGGAGTAGTTATCTTTAGAGGATGGCAGGGCTTTGCTCCAAAATCCTAAGGGTCTGTACTGTGATTTTCCTATAGGGGCTGCCAAAGGCTCCGGACGGCATCTCTGTTTGCCACTGATGCTTCTAGCACCATTGGATCTGCTGAATCATATGGCCCAAGTGGCAGAGCAGCTTGCACAGCAGCCTGGACCTGTTACAGAGACTCTTTTTGTTCTGGTCCCCACTCAAAACTAGCAGCTTTTCAGTTCGCTTGGTAAATGGGCTGGAGTAGCACACCCAGATGAGGAATGTGTTGTCTCTAAAATCCAAAGAGGCCAACTAAGTGTTGTGCCTCTTTTTTGGTTGTAGGAGGGGCCAGATGCAACAGCCTGTCCTTTACCTTAGAAGGGATATCTCAACATGCCCCACACCATTGTACCAAATCTGTATTACTCAGGGTTCTCAGGGAAACAGAACCAAGGGGATATATATATATGTAATATTATGTACCTATTACATATATGTAATATATGTAAATGTTATGAAATTTATTATGGCTCACATGACTGTGGGGAAACCCAAGTCCGAATGCCACAAGCTGGGAACTCTGATGAAGGTTTTTGATGAATTCTGCGGGAGGAGCTGGCAGGCTGAGATAGAGATGGAAATTCTTCCTTTGGACTGCTGAAATGATCAGTTGTCCTTTTCAGGCATTCAGCTGATTCGATGAGGCTTCTCTCATTGAAGGCAATCTCCTTAGTTGATTGTAGGTGTAATCAGCCACAGATGCAATCAACTGACTGATGATTTAAAGCCATGAAATATTCTCACAGTAATAATCAGGCCAGTGCTTGCTTGACCAAGCAACTGGACACCATAACCTTGCCAAGTTGAACTTAACCATCACAATATATAAATGTGTGTGTGTATAATGTGTATTTATATAGGCATTTTTTAAAAAGTTAAAAACTCTGGAACACTCTACAGCACACTATCAAATTGTTGGCAATGGTTACCCCCAGATGGTGGAATTGGAGAGAACTTCCCTCCAGGTGATTCTAAAGCACATCAAAGTTTAAGGACCATTGCTCTAATCCAAGGCCTGCGAAGTATTTACTACCTGGTCCTTTACAAAAAAAAAAAGTTTGGATTAGGGTCTAATCCCATCAGCAGCTTGTCTTTCAGGCTCAGACTAGGTGCCACTTCCCCCAGGAAGCCTTCTCTGATGTCTTAACCCCTCCCCCACCCCCTCCTTGCTGCTCCCCCCTCTTATCAACTGGCTGTGTTAGTACTGGTTTCTTGTCTGCCTTCCCCACCAGGCAGTGAAAACCAGCACAGTCCAGAAGCAGAAGAGATGCTCAGTAAACACTGAACTGGACTGAATTCCCCACACTCTACCCCAAGTCGCTTTCTGGCCATTAACTTGATTTTCCATGAATCCTGATACCCATGTTGGCTTGGTCCCAGAAAGGCCTGTCCCCTTCCTCCCCCAGGACCTCCTCAGAGGCCTGTGCCCAGGGGCCCTGTGGGGCCAGGAGACTCACAAATGCCTTGGTATACTGGTTGAGCATGAAGTCTCCACTGACAGCGTGCTGAAAGGCTTCCACGGCGAAGTCCGGGGGTGCAAAGTCAGGGAAGCCCTGGCCCAAGTTCACGGTCTCATGCTCACTGGCCAGTTTCACAAATTCCACCCTGGTTGACAAACAGAGAGTTGGCACCAGCCCACCCCTCCACTCCAATCTGGACCTCTGCCTGCTTCCAGGACAGGGTGAGGAAGGCATGGAGCCCCTTCTAGAAAAACTGGAGAACTAGCATCTGCCACTGGCCTGGAGACCTGTGTGAGGATCGTCACTGTATTCTTCACATGCTTTGAGCTTAGGTGGGCTGGGCGCTGAGAGAAGTGCAAGCATCAGCCCAGGGGCTTTCAAACTTTTTGGATTGTGACACAAAGTAACAAATAATCTTTATATCACAAACCTTGTGTAGAACACAAATTTGAAACAACATTGTTTCTTTCTTTTTTTTTTTAAGATTTTTATTTATTTATTTACTCCCCCACACCTTGCCGCTTATGCTCGCTGTCTGCTTTCCGGTCCATTTGCTGCGCGTTTCCTCTGTGTCTGCTTGTCTCCCTTTGTTGCGTCATCTTGCTGCGCCAGCTCACCATGGGCACGTGCCAGCTTGCCCTCACCAGGAGGCCCAGGGAACTGAATCCAGGGCCTCCTGTATGGTAGACAGGAGCCCAACCACTTAAGCCACATCCGCTTCCCACAACATTATCTTTCTAGGTGTGATCTACTGTAATTTGTTTGTTTGTTTGTTTGTTTTTGAGGTACCAGGGCCGGGGTTTAAACTTGGGACCTCTTAAGTGGGAAGCCGGTGCTCAACCACTTGAGCTACATCTGCTCCCTACTGTAGTATTTTCTTTCCTATCCTATCCTCTAAAAATACTTGTCTAGACCCCTTAAACTGGGAAACAGATGTGGCTCGAGCAATTGGGTTCCCATCTACCATATAGGAGGTCCAGGGTTTGATTCCCAGGGCCTCCTAAAGAAGGCAAGCTGGCCCGCGCGAAGAGCTGGCCCATGCTGAGAGCTGGCGCAGCAAGATGACGCAACAAAAAGAGACACAGAAGAGAGACAATAAGAGACGTGGCAGACCAGGGAGCTGAGGTGGCGCAAGAGATTGAGTGCCTCTCTCCCACTCCAGAAAGTTCCAGGATCGGTTCCTGGTGCCACCCAAAGAGAACACAAACAGAGAAGAACACACAGAGGGCAGACAGTGAGTGCAAAACAACAGGGGTGGGGGTGGGGATGGGGGCAGGGGCGGGGGGGCTAGAAATAAATAAATCTTTTAAAAAATTTTAAAAAAGACCCCTTAAACTGACCTCATGACCCACCAGTTCATTTGTCAAGATCACAGTTTGAAACGCTCTGCTCAAATAATCTTCACAATGGTCTGATGAGGTCACTATGTAGAGGGAGAAGCTGAGGTTCGATGTGACTTGCTCAAGGTCACCCTTTCAGTGCATGACAGGGCCAGGCTTTGACACTGCCCTGGATAGGAGGGGCCCATCAACACTGACACCTGCCACCTTTCTTCTGGCCCTGCTCAGTGGTCACCCATCAGGAGAAACTAGAAGAGAAGCTGAGAGGCTGGATGAAGGGTCTGGAATTTGGTTCCTGGTTAGTTAAGGGCAGAGGAATCAGGCTCGACTGGGTTGAATTTGCATATCAATAAATAAATAGATGTCTAAAATTCATCATTTTATCCCCACAGCGCTTCACAATGCCTTTTTTTTTTTGGAGGTATATTCAGGACC